>VZRO01003890.1:688828-758706 GCA_013397915.1 Daphoenositta chrysoptera | reverse complement strand
CCACCTACTGTCCCCTTCCCTATTGGACTTTTGTTTGATTGACTGTTATATGTTATGTTCCCATTGGCCCTCAGATATATCCACCCCTTGTTCCTCCCCCCCTTAAAAGAACCCTGCAAGCCCTCAGATAGAGGATCGGGTCCCTGACTCCTCGGAATAAACACCTCTGTCGAGCCACACTCGGTCTCTTGCCTCCCTCGTTGCCTACGCTTCTTCTCGGCGCGCATCCGCCACCCTTCTGGCTGGGAATCCACTCCCCTGGCTGCTGCAACGCGCAGTCAGAGGCTCTGTCTGCCTGGCCGTTCCCTGTGGCGCTTGGGACTCCCGAGTAGCTGGACGGGACGACGGAGGGTATCTACCCTCACAGATCTGGGCGAGGGCTGGTTCCTCACGCCGCCGCGCGTCCAGAGAAGTTACTAGATACTTTTTCATGTCATGATAAGACTAGTGATAGACTAAGTTTAGGATATGAGATTTAAATTATGGTAGTCTGTAATGACATAGTTCTGAAATTACTGACACATAATTTCTTTTCAGCAAAGGGTTTACGACTATTATTGCCTTTGAAGACTTTAATATCTCTGTGAAGCTCTCTGAAACGAGATGCCTTTTGGACTTATACTACAGCTATTAATTTCCGGGGCTTATTGTGGATCAGATGTGGCTCTGATATAAAATAATATGAGATAATATCCTTTCTGGGTTTATTCCACTGGCAATAATGAGTTGAATTTAAAAGTTCAGTTTTTAGGAAGGAGAGTGATTCAACCAGCAGTTTGTCGGTATCTCCCAGTATTAGATTATGTTTAGGTAACTATACCTTAAATGCCCATTGCAGGGGTTTAGTAAGATTATGTATGTACTTCCTAGCCACAGTTACTGGAGCGCTAACATATGTCCATTTATTTTTCTTTGCAGTTACTGCAGAAAAACTCTATTCCCGTACAAGCTGTGACCCAGTTTTGTTCTTGATATTTCTTCTGTAAAACTTTCTCAATTTGATTAGTAAAAAAATCTTTGCTCTTTCTAGAACACAAACTTTCAAAGAAATCTGATGAACAATTTTAAGATAATTTAATCTTTTTAACTGACATAAGCCTTCTTAAAGAGAAGATGTGCTCGGGAGTTACCAGTTTTCTTCTGTAGTAATATAAGATGTATTCCTGAGACTCAGTCTAAACACAGTAACACAATCACACTTTTCCTGAATTCAACACAGAATCTTTAATGCAGAAATACCAAGAACTTGTCACTTTAATCTCTAATCTTTGGCTGTCAGAGGAGTATGAAGAGCATTTACTGCACGTCAGGACATTGACTTCCACTTAGTACACTGGTGAAAAGAAGGTGCGGTGCCGCCTCCTCCTTCACCCATCCCAGTACGGTATGTAAGGGGTTGTTGTCCATGCCATTGCTTGGTTAATATCCCAACATCCCGAACCTCTTCAAGCAAATATTTTTGGTATTACCCAGAACAGATGCTGTGCTTATAAGGCTGGTGATTTTCTCTCATCTATGGAGCAGTACCCAGCAACCACAGGCTCGTCACTGGACTTCTTCCTAGTGTTTTAATAAAATGCGATGAAATCTTAACTTTCCAGCATTAGATATGAGAGAAACATGCACATTTTCCTAACTTTATTATTAACAATTCATTTATTTTCAAATACCTGCATGTATTTATTTAATATCTTTCTAAAATCGAGAGGATTTTCATGATAGTTTGGATGATCTCTATATTCTGTTCATTTTGTATGCGATGCAACAACACCTCCTTGAATTGGTAGTTTGGGTGCTGAGGTCTTTGCAGCCAATAGGTTAATGCTGAAACTTCTGAAGAAATGTGAGGGAAAATGTTTTACTGAAATAACTGCTTTTCAAAAATATTTCTATCTGTTGAAGAGATGTTTTCACCTATTAAGAAACATAAGCTTTAGTACTTGATTTGTTTTCTCATTCTATGTTTAAATTCAGAAGGACATAATGATGTAAAATTTCTTCTTGGCTCAAATATACTTGGAAAAACTAAAATTATCATTTGGATTCAGACACAGTAATGCTGATCCAGTCTCTTTTAGATCAGCTTAGTAATAAAAAGATAACTAATCAGTCAATTGAAAAAACCCCAACTCTCATCCTTGAACTTTTTCCAGAAAACGATGCAAGTATGACTATAGTATGCCAGTATTTTTTATCTTTCCTATTTTTTGTCATGGGAAATAGATGTTCAAAGTTAATCTGTCTTTAACATTTCACACATTTTATGCAGTTTTAGAAACGGTTGGCATAAGTTATATTAAGTACTGACTTGTAAACTTTGAAAGTAAGATTTATATATGAAAGAAAAAAGTATGAGTTTTTGAGAATAATATCAAAAACTTGAGTTTGTATTGTGTAAGATACAATGATAACCATGATTCAAGAAAATCAGAATATAATGAGAAAACTAACTGCCAAGGCAAATATTTATTTTTAAAGGAATATCTAAATATGTTTAAAAGTTTCTAGTTGCAGTGATCCTGTTTTGATTTACTTGAATTTTAAGGACGTTCTTATGCACTGTATTTCCTACAGAAAAAAAAGTTCTTTTCCATTACTTATTTCCTATATTTTTCCTTCTTTAAAGGACAAATGCTGTAACCAACAATCTTTTGCAGGTGTCCTGTTTCTCTTGCCTGTGACAAAAGCAGCTTTGGAGGTGTGTTTACAATGAGTACAAATGCAGAGCGGAGGTTTGTTAATCTCAGGAAACGTCTGGATCAGCTGGGCTATCGGCACTCACTGGGAGTGGAGAGTTTACCTTTGGTGGAAAAGCTTTTCAGGTATTCAAAAGGAGATTCATTAAAAAAATAGCAATCATATAGTAGGTATTGTTTGATTTTTGACATGTAAGGAAGAAGGCTTAATCTGAGGATTATTTTCTAGCAATGTTATTTCAGAGCTAACATTAAGTTCCTGTCTATGATGAAGTCAAATGGGTTTGCTTAAGTGATGGTAACGTCTTAAGATTTAATTTAATTCCATAGAATTGCTTCTAAGGGTCAATGATGTAGGAAAATTCAACTTTTCTAACCTCATAAAAGAGCTGAGAATAGTCACTATCGATATGTGCTTGAAAGGACACACTCCTATAACTGGATAACTATTGCCTGTTCTGTGACCTAAAATAAAACATTCACATCTCTATTTATAATGACCTCATTTAGAGAATTTTAAATTTGTAATCTCTGCCCTTTTTACAAGATACATATCAGAAAACAACTGAAATTTTCAGATTGCCTTCTTATTCTATCTGCCATTTTGTGACTTTGATATTATTAAGAACATAGTAATTTTCATAGTAATCTAGTTATATTTGGCTAAACATGAAAATGTAGCTATTCTGGTTCTGTTGCTCTCTAGTATGTAATACAGATGGAAGAACCATAGCTAGGCAAATATGGAGTAATCTGCCTTCAACATTAAGTCTCATTCTTGTGTCTATCAGGTAGATTTACTCTCTCCATCACTACCTTTGATACTTACCAGATGTAAACTCCTGATGTGCTTCGTAACTATTTTGTTTTCTTTTTTTTTGTCCTGTTCATTTCTATTTACTGGGTTTTTTTTAAAGGTGGTTCTTTCTTTCAGTGTTTCTTACATTACATGAACGTTTTGTTGCCTTTGTTTGAACTCTTTTGTTCCCTGTCTTGGGGAAAGGGTTTCGTTTCTCGGGTCATAATAAATATCTGCATCTGCAGTGTAAAAGGCTGATAACATTGCTAACACATCTGACATTCCTTTATCCTAGTGACTTGGTCCATACAACTGAGAGTTTGCGCAAATCAAAGTCATCTTCTGGAAAAACTGAAAAAGAATGCAGCAATTATGATACTATTTTGGAACCTTATAAAACAGAGAATGCTAGGCTTACCAGGGAAAATAATGATCTACATTTAGAAATACTAAAACTGAAAGAGCATTCTGATCGTCATGTTAAAGGTAATATACAAATAATGATACATTTTTGTAATCCTTGCATGCCAAAATAAAATTGTGGCTAAATCCTTGATCTGCAGATTCATTTATCTGTACTTATAAGTGAGTGTGAGTGGTCATGGAGTTTGCTGCCTTCAATGAATTAAGGTTCAGGCTCAGACATTTCTTTTGCTGTCAAAAAACTTAAGTTCTGCAAATTATTGTTTTAATGAGACATGAAAATGTTAGAAATCTTAACATACACTTCCAATACCTTGAAATGGTATTTTTTAACTGAAAATTAAATAGTGCTGTTAACTGTGCCTTTGTTCCTCAATGAATGTTTATTTGTAAAACATGTATAAATGTATATTTTTGTGTGTTTGTTTGTAAACATATGCACATAAGTATGTGTATTTGACAATTTTATGCTATGGAGAAAGAATATAGGGTTCCCTTTAGGCTTATTTTGGTGCTACTAGGAAAAAATAATACTGAATAAGAGAGATAATACTGCTTTTCTCTCCCGTGAAGATTTGAAAGCTTCCTTAAGGAGGCTTGAACATGAAACATCTGACTTGAAATTTTTGAATAACCAATATATACATAAAATCAAAATGCTGGAAAAAGAGACCAAAGCCAAGACTGAAAAAATTCAGCAGCTTCAGGAGAAGAATCTGCAAGCAGTGGTGCAAACACCTGGTGAGTGTAAATAATCACAGATATTTCAACTTTTTTCTGGGCTTTTTTGGATCTTCAGAATCTAATATTTTTTTCCTCTAGTAAGAGAAGTTATTGTAGTAAAATATCCAGTAGAGTAACATTACCCTTTGAAAGTTTTGGCTCTGAATTCTGTCATTTCTCTGTATGAAGTTTCATTAGGTCATCACTTGTGTTAGGGACAAATTTGAATGCAAACTTAGATTCAACAGAAGACTATTAAGCTAAAATGTGACTAGAAAGCTATTAATATCTATTTCTTTTATTGCTGCATCTAATTTAGTCAGAGTCAGATTGTTTGACACTTAAATATTTTTGACAGGTTATTGATATGTAAGTGACAAATTCAGATTTTTGGAACAAAGATCTAAACATAGCAAGATGCAAAATATGTCTGCATATATTCCAACCCTCTATAAGTTTACTCCATTTAAAGGGTTTTTTGATAACTTAAAATGTTCTAGATGTTACTTTCAGGTAAGTTTCTTTCTCCAGGGTTTCCTTTTCCTTAATTTTTTTCAAGCTAAGGGATATAGAATTATTTTGTGAAATTTTGAAACTCTATTTTTTCCCAAGTCATTGAATTGTATACATATTTTTGGCATCTAAGGGAAATAAATGGATAGCTAGGAAAAATTAAAAGTCCTCTTTATTTTTCCATAGCTTTCTGGGCTTCATGTCCTTTGCCTCAAAGATGACATGTAACGCTTTTGTCTGTCTTTCTGCACACTTGCCCCTTGGTCACCAGTCTTCTAGGATTTCTCTATACTACATCATCCAATATTGCATGTTCTTATTTAATCATATTATGAAGAGTAAATGTTCTATCTGGAAGTAATACTCTTTTGCTTTTTTCTAAATATGTTACCATTCAAGCTAATAGCATACTCTGCTTGATAAGCAGTAGAATATGATATTCACTGAAATGACAACAGAGTAGAAGGAATAAAAATATTACTAAACAAAGCAGAGATTAGTTCAGTCATAAAATGGTTCTTAAATGTGAAAACCTAATGTCTTTTGTGACGTTTTGTTTTAGCTTTTTTAGCAAGCTAAATCACTAACAGCTTCAAAAGTTTGAACTATAGAATATTTGGGATCTTGAGCACTGGGGAAAATTATTTGTACTAAATTTTGTGTGTTTCCTTATTATAATAGTGGGCTTTGACAAAACTGGTACTGACCTGCAAGAATGGCTTTGTCTAGAATACGTGACTTTTATCAACTTATTGCAGAAGGATTAAAACACTGAAACGTGCCCATTCAGAAGCAGTGGAATAAACAGGAAAATTAATTTTGTATTGAAGAAGATGACTCCCTTGCTTTAACTCCAAGTAATATGCCTCTGGGTTTGGGCTTTTAGGTGGCAAGAAGAAAAGCATTCCCTTCAGGCGTCAACGCATGCAGATAGACCAGCTTGTGCCCCCATCCGGTGTCAGTGCCTACCCCGTGCCCCAGCCAGAGGACCCGTACATCGCAGACCTGCTCCAGGTGGCTGATGATCGGTGAGCCAAAGAGCTTTCTAACTTTCAGCTGGAGGTGGGTCTTTGATTCTCGCTCTCCTGCCCCTTTTGATTGATCAGTTTAATTAATTTTCCACCAGCTGAGTCTGTCACTGGTGATAGGAATTGGTAGATGATCTCCCTGTCTTTATCTTGACCCATGAGCTTTTTCATCTTTTCTCCCCCATCTTGTTGAGGAAGGGAAGTAAGAGAGCATCTGGGTGGGAGACTGGCAGCCAGACAAGGTCAGCCTGCTACAGTATCTCAAACAACAGTTTCTGTATTAATATTTTGTATGAACAAAACTATTTCTTTGTGAAATATTTGGGTTCAGGAGCAAAGAGAAAATGTTAATATTGAATTGTGTACATACAATTCTGCCTTGAATTCACATAAAAAATATAGCACTACATTTCAGAATTCAAGAACTGCAGTCAGAAGTAACAGAGCTACAGGAAAAACTGCAGACATCTGAATGTGGAATGAAAAATTATAGCAAACAGGTATGTTTATATCATCATTAGTAGTGGTATTATTGTTTTATTATTAATAATATTGTTATTATTTGGGTGTCATAGCCATGGCAATGTCCTTGGTGTTTTAAAAATCTTCTTGGGAAGGCATTTGTAGGGCTTGTGAAATACAGTTATTCTAACTCTCCTATGTCAAGCAGTTCCCCTCCTCTGGTTTTGGAGGCAGCAGCAATGACAAAATACTTGCCCAGTGGTTTTGCTGATAAATATTGTCTATGGATATTGCATTAAATAAGCTAAACTTGACAATCCTAAATGGAATTTGTCTGTATTTTTGTAGTGCGCAAGTGTTAACTTGTCCAAAATAGTAATTTGATCTACAGATATCTTAGGATAATTTTTTCACTGCTTGGACTTGTTATATTTTTAAAATTTTTTGATAGTTAATTTATGTACAACATATTTTACAATACTTTAATGAGAGTGGATTGATAAGATATGTACAATCTTTAAGTAATGGAATTACATCAAATATTCATATGTTACATCTTTCAAAATCTAGGAATTGGAGGACACTGTCCTCTTTTTTTTTCTTCATATCTTGGTTTTCGTCTTCCATTTCCTTTCTTCCAGTGACTGATTTAGTCACTTAAAAGTTTTTTCTCTAACTTTAAGTGCTAGTCTCAGTTAAGTTGCAGCATTCATTAACTTAATTTTAATTTAAAATTGTTTGGTTTTCTTCAAGAATGTAATCTAGTAGGAACTGCTTCAGTTTTTCCTTCCAAATTGTGTTTGATTAATTTATTTCTCTTTCAAAGATACAACGTTTTTCAGAAGAACTAAGAATTAAAATACATATATATATATTAAAGGTAGAAATTGCATTTTTAGTTGCATTTATCCTTTTACTGAATGTTACATGTATGTTTATCTAAATGAAGGGTCTATTAAATGGTGTATAAGATCCCATAGCATTTTTTTTGTCCCTCAAAGGTTGAGATAAGAGATAAAGAAATCGAGCGCTTAACGCTGGCGTTGGATGGTGGGCGTTCTCATGAGGTTCTCTCTCTGGAATCGAGAACTAAAAGTAATGAGAAGCTCATTTCTCACTTGAATTTACAGGTAATTCATTTATTACAATTGTTTAGTCAAACCTAAAAATAACAGGGATCTAAAAAACCCCACAAAACTTCTACCTCTTCAAAAAATCACTATAGATATAAAATCAATGAATTGAGCTTGCATTTCTTTTTAGGTGGCAGTGTTTCTTGTCTAAGGAAATTTCATTTCTTCTTTTAAAAGTCTGTCAGAAAGGTTTTAGTAAAGAATTCGATGAACTCACATCTATACATAGTATGTTAATCTGAAAGTATTTGGCAAATTTTTGTATGACACACTGTTTTCAGCAAGTTTGAAAATCCTTTTATTTAGTTAGAAATGCTTTAGAAAATTACAGTGGTATATATAATTATGATAAGGAGTAACCCTGCAGATATTCTCATGAAAGAGTGTGGAATCTTCCTCATGGATTTCAGATGGTCTCCACCTTTACTCCAACACAGGCTTGTGAGGAAAGGGTAAGCTTAGGATAAAGTTGTTTGTGTTTACTGTGCATATTAGCATGCATTCAGTACTGGTCATCCGAATTTAAAGATGGGCTGGAGAACAAATCAAGTAAAGCACATCTCTGGATTTATACCATCAGTTCTCTGTTTTTTCTCATGTGAGTTAGATATTTTGTATACTGATTGTGCATGATGTACAGTGGAATGGGAGCCACGTTGAGGAGTTTGCTAGCTAAGGTTCAGTGTTGCAAAAATACAGAACGAGCTGTGACTTGGAAGCAGTACAGCTGTGCTCAGTGATCCTGAATTGATAAGTCATGATGAATACAAATTGATTGTACAGGGAATGAGCCAGAGCTGCATGAAGCTGGTTTTGTACCATCAACACTATTTGCTCAGGCTCGGTCCCATTATACCACTTTCATTTGACAAGAAATGTATGGTTATATTTATGTAGCAGTATTCATGACTATGAGAGAGCTCATGAAACTGTATTTCTTTTTTAGGTTGATAAGCATTAAGTTCTAAAAATAGAAAATCTTGCCATTTTTAACAGGATATCACTTTTTTACTATGGATATAGAGGTACTATATTTCAGAAGATTGGGAGGAACTTTTGCTATCTAGTTTAACAATGCATATTAATATTTTAATGAAAAATGTCTTTCAGGTTGAGTATCTTCAGAAAAAAAACAAAGAACTTGAAAATCGCATTGAAGATCTCTTGAACACTGAACAAAATGTGACTAGTGAGGTAGTGGATTTAAGCAATAAAAATGAAGAACTGTGTCAAGAGCTGAATGAAATAGATCACTTGGCACAGCAGTTGGAAAGAGACAAAGAAATAGTGCTTGAGACTGCAGATAAGGAAATAGGAGAAGCAAAGGTAATCACTGACGTGTCACAGAGTGAAGGATCTGCTCCATATTATTTGGCTTTATATCTTCTAATTACAATAAAAGACCTATTGGCTTGTGAAAGGAAGATTTAAAAGATTTTTTTTTCTAGTCTTCTTAACATTACACAGAATTTCTCACTTCAAGTGGATTAATCACAACAATTTTGTCTCTTTACTGTATTAGGTGAGATGATTTTAGTTAAGGGCCAATCTGTCTTTCTTCTTCTATTAGCTTATTATGAAATAAAATGCTGAGATACTTAAAGCTTTTGCTAGGTAATGCATATTTGCAACAGCAATGAATGTGTTTGGAGGGTTTTTTTTCTATGAGGAGTCATGCAGTGATTAATTTAATTGTTGGACTTCAAGTGAACATGGGTGTTTATACCACAATTTTTTTGTGCTTTCACTTCATAGGAGCTTTACTACTTTATTACAAGGAACTAACTATACTTTATTTCTTCCCAAAATAGTCTGCTTCCTTTTTTTGTAACAAAGGAATTGTTGTCATTTTGAATATATAACTCTTAACATATAGGTTAATTTTGGTTGATAGAAAGAAATTGAAAGAAAACACAGTGAAATACAGGATCTACAAGAAACAATAACAAGGCTTAAATCAGTAAGTAAAAATATTTTCAGTTCTTGTTTGTACCATTTTTATCATGCTGTCATCCACATGATTGTTTCATTTATTATAAAAAAATATCAATTTTACAATTAACAGGAGAACTTCAGTAGTACCCTGAAACTCTGTTGTAAGAATCACTAATTAATAAATGAAAGAACTAGAGAAGCTACATCATATTGTTGTAAAAATAAACTGAAAGAAATCTCTGTAGACAGTATGGTTGACTATGTCCTTATTGTACATTTCCTTATTTCTGCTATCTGAAGTTATAATTTCCATGTGACATAATTATTTTTACCACAAATGAGTTATAACGTCCTAGAGGATTTTCATTGTTTAGAAACTGCTTTGTCTCTTAAATGACCTGTGAAAATTTATCCAATACTTGGCTCACTCAGAAACAAAGCATAGGGCCTGGATGAAAAACATCACTATTATCAATTGTTTGAAGACCAAACTCTTCCTAGGAGCTTGTGTATTAGCTGAGTACAGGGTTTTCTTTTAGTTTATCTAGTGAACTTGCAAATACAAAAATACTTAATTTTCAGCATGTCGGATTATAGCAAAGATGTGCCAAGTAGCATTTGATTGGCTTCAGAGTTGCATTCATTCAGATGCTGTATTGTAATGTACTTTAACACCAACAGTGTTAGCAAATGCTGTGAAATTATTTACTGCTTTAGTTGTTAATTTTTTTCCCATGTTTCCATCCCACTATCCTATTGGTTGGTTTGCTTTTCTTGTTACTGATTGCAAACTGTGTAAAAAGTAATGCTTACTTTGATTTAATAAAATGTAGTATAAATACAGTGAAGGCCTGCAACAAATGTTAAAGCATAAAGCATCTAGGTCAACCAGAAGTAAACAGTGCTGTATATCAAAAGTTGAACAAAATGTTAAATTTTTTTTCCCCAAATGTCTCTATTGGCACTCCTAATTTTTATAATAATACTTGTTACTTCAGGACTTGTGCTCATGTCATAAGGAGAATGACAGACTGAACGAAGAACTCCTTGGGAAAACAGATGATAAAGTGAATCTTGAGCTCTTGTTAAACCAGCTTCAACAAGAGAAGCAAAGGCTGACAGAAAAAACAGAGAACTTAGAAAGAAAAGGTAAATCATCAAATGTAGATTCTTGGAAATTACCTTCCTGTAGTTTTTAAATAGAATACTTACCTAGTTAACATACAGTTAATAATACTAAAAGATTTTGATATATGTAAATTAAAAGAATACTGTAGGTCTCCAGTCATAATTGAAGTGAAAATTCTTGTCATAGAAAGATATTTTCATTCTGTATGTGGGGACTGAAACTTGAACTTTTTTATTGTGATCCTGTGGGACATCCTTATCCTAATTCTGTGGCAGTTTCATACGAAGTAGTTTCCAGAACTCTTTTTATTCTCTGTCATTGAGTAAGTGAATTCAGACTCTGTTTCTTGAGACATTTATCCAGTTAGATCTTGAAAACGTCCAGGAATGAAGATTCCACAACATCTCCAAGCAACCCATTCTAATGTTCCTCAATTCGTAGACTAAAATATTTTTCCCTGTATTGTTTGTAATTGCTTGTAGCAATTAATTGCCACTGTTCCTTATTTATCTGCTATGCACCTGTGAAGAAACTGGCTCCATGTTATCTGTGAGTCCCTCGTGGTACTGTCAGTCTGCTCTTGGGTCTCCAGCTCATCTGCAGGCTGAATAAACCCAGTTCCCTCAGCTGTTCCCCACAAAGCAAGTATTCTGCTCCCTGACCAGCTTGCAAGGCCTGCCTTGAGTTTAATTTATCCACATCTTTCTTGTACTAGGAGGGGCAAACCTTAACACAGTATTGTAAGTGTGATGTAATGAGTGCTAAATAAAGGGCAATCATCTCATCCTTCTGTCTCTGTCTCCATTGATACAGCCCAAGGTGCTGGGAGGCCTCTCTTGGTGTTATGCTACTCACTCGTGTTTCGCCTGCTGTCAGTCAGGACTCCTACATCCTTTTCAGCAGGATTGCTGCCTGGATGGTTGGTGGGAGATAAATCCATCCCAAATGCAAGCATCTTTGAGGAAATTCATGACTTTCCTTTAGAGTTGCATTTTTTTAATCTTTTTTTTTTTTGGTCTTCCAGAACGAGAACTTGTCCTAGAAATTGAAAGAATGAGATTAGACTGTGGTATTGCCCTAGGAGACAAATCTCCATCTCGCCTAGATGCATTTGTAAAGACCTTAGAAGATGACAGAGACTATTATAAACGAGAGTTAGAATATCTTCAGAAAATGGTAAAACGAAGGCCTAGCCCAAGCCGCAGGACTGCAGAGAAGGTAAAGTGCCTGCTGTTGAATAAGTGGAAAAAATTCTGTAAATACTGTAGAAACATTTAAGAAGCCATCAAATATATTTTCAACTTCAGTGGCATTAAATGATAGTAGTATTTTTCTAAATTACGTTCTTAACACAAAAAAATCAACTCAGAGAAACTGCAATGAACTTGCCTTTTTCTTTCCTTGTTACATTTTACAGTAACATTGATTAATTATTGATCAGTTTACTTGAAATAAATAGAACTAGATAATAAGCAGAAAAAGCTTGAAATCTTACTGCTTGCTGCTTTGCTTTTTCTTTTTAACAGTTAGTTCTTGTTGTTTATATTATACCACCAGTGCCAGGCTTTTTCTTGCAATTAAAATTATTTTGGGTATATTTTTTATGTATTACTAATAGGAGGAGTTCTTTTTTGGTATTAGTTTTCCAGATGTTTTAATTAGCAAATTTTAACATAAATTTATTGATCACTTTTCAGAGCGAAGAGCTTAAATCAATCACCAGAGAAAGAGATGAGCTGCGGTCCATGTTAGACAGATTTGAAAAACACATGATAGAAATTCAGTCTAATGTCAAATTATTGACTGCAGAAAGAGATAGATTAAATGTTCTTTATGAGCAGGTAAGAAGAAATTGTTTATAGTTAACGTTGAAATAACCAATTAACGCTTGTTGTACTGTTTGATATTTAAAATGAAAAACCTAGTAGAATAGAACAAAGACTAAAAAAATACATACCTATTTTTATTACTAATTAATAAAATTATGTATTCTAGTTAGTTTATTGACTTGAAAGCCATTGTAAGTTATTGTACTGGCATTTGGAAATTATAAACATCAGGAAAAAGTCAATAGAATGCATGAGAATGTGTAAAGATACAGCAAGAAAGGAGTAGTTAACTGGTAAGAGAATAGTGAAGTTAAGCTGTACTTGGGACAGTAAAAGAATGATGATTATTTTGACAGTGTAAATTGTCATGCCACTGAGAGATTTAGGGAATATGTTTTAGTACTCTAGGGAGAAACAAGACTATAATAGGACTACTATTTTTATAACAGCATTTTGTTAGTGTATACACTATATTGCAGTCCAGGTATGCTAACAAACAATAATTTCTTAAAGTCTCTGAGTGAATTGAACAGGATGAGAAGAGAAGCAAAACACAGTTTAGTTTCTCAAAGTCACGTGGAAGAAGAAAGAGACATTGCACTGACTGACTTTAGGAGACTAATGGCAGAAAATGAAAGTCTTGGAGAAAAATTAAAGGTGAGCTTTTATAGCTTCATTGCTTACAGTGAGGTGGCATATAGGGAGAGCTTATACAATAATGCTGTGTTTGTGTTTGGCTGTCTGTCAGTTCCCCTTTTCAATAACTTTTGATTTCAAACTCACTTGAGAGAGCTCAATAAATTTATATTATTATCAATTATCATGATTATTGTTATAAATTACCAAATTTTCCTGTAAGCACAAGCAGCGAGCCGGGGGAGAGGAACATGCTTTAAAGCATTTAAGGGCAAATGTGTCATCACCTTGTGTGGGAGACCTAGATATGGAGGCCCAGCCATAGAATATTTTTTGTATATGCACTACTTTGGAGATGCTTGTGTGTCATTGTTGTGGAAGAAATCATGCACTTCACTCACTAGAGAGAAGCAACAATATATTTTATTCATTTAAGACTATGAGTTAAAAAAATTCAATGGTAAATGCCATGGTGGTTTAACAAGATTTGATGGCAAGGTACATTTGAGTATTTGCTGCATAGAGCCCAAGGTCAGACAAAACTATCAGGGAGACCCTGCCATTGAGTCATGAGGTTCAGAAGGGTCTTCCTCCCTTACAAACTCCTCAGAGGAGTGTGGCTGGATCCATACTTGGTCAGCAGTTTGTGTCTAAAGGATTATAGCAATCAATCCTTTATATCACTTAGCTAATATTTCAGCATTTCAGTGCTCTTACTTCCGACTCACTTGCTGAGTATGAGATGCAATAAGGATTCTCTCTGCCTTGACAAATAACCTTCAGAGGCTTCCTGGCTCAAAGGGAGATCCTGGTGTGTCGCCTGCTGCCATGCAGGAGAGCTCAGTGGGCCATCCGCTGTTCATGGACTAAGATGATGGACTTATATTTGCATATCAGCAGTATTTCAGCAGTATTTCAGTAGCCACATGCTCAACTAGCCCTCAGCTGCTGCTGAGCAAGATACACAGCCCTTAGCTATGTGCTGTTAGCTCTCGTCCCAGGGTCCTCCTTAAGCTGGATGCAGCTGTCAGGAGGGCCGCTAGTGGCCATTGCTTGACCAAAAACAAGCAGTGTGGGTGGGTGGAGCACACTGTCACGGTTACATATGGTTCTTATCCTACAAACTGGGGACTTCATGGGCTTTTTCATTTTAGCTCATCTTTAGTTACTGTTGCATTTTGTCGCAGAGTATATTTTAAATGGCGCTTAACGGAACCATGAAACATAAATTCATTGCAATCCAAGTTTCACTGTTTTTGACATTCAAAAAAATATTCGTTAGTGCAGTGATTTTCCTGTTATTCTGACCTTGACAGGCAGCCCAGGAAAGTGGTGGAATCACCAACCCTGGCAATGTTCAGAAAGCATGTGGATATGGCACATATGGATGTGGTTTAGTGTTGAACATGGCAGTGCTGGGTTAATAGTTGGGCTTAATGTCATAGAGGTCTTTTCCAGCTTAAATGTTGATTCTATGATTCTATGATTCATATGATTCTATGACCATGTGATGTCTGGTATTAGTGTGCGTTAATGTCCTATTTGGTTTTAGTCAAGAGCATATGATTTCAGGGGGTTTTGTTTCCCTGACTTCTTTATTGGTCATTAACATAATGTGTGCAGGTTTTTAAAATGTTTTGAAAATTCAGAAATTTAAAGTCATTTTAATGGACTTCTCCCAAGACAACATACGTCAATAGTGACTGAATGATGCATACTTCCATAGTTTGATTTTACTACCACAAAAATAAAGACCTGTTGTGTATCTGGATGCAGTGGCAGTAAATCTGACCTCTCTGCTTAAAGCAGGTGCATGCAGTGGTAGAGATGTGTTTCCAGCTCTGTCCTTTCTTCTTGGGGGTGACTATCAATGTTTTATATTTGTGCCACTTTGAAATACCTTCACAAATACGCTCATCTACGGCATTTCTAGGAAGTTTGAGAGTTTAATAATTTCACTGCAATTATGCACAGAAGTTAGGGAACCGATAAGTAATCTTTAAAAGTTTCTTTATAGATTTAGGGAAAGGCCAGTTAGCTTTGTCATCTGCCTTACATTTTGTAATTAATCATATTTGAATAAATTTATTTAAAATGTCTTAGGGCACTAAGCTATACATGCATGCAACCTGTAGCTCAGTAAACTCTACATATTAATATTACTACTCTAAATATTAATTTGGTTGGGATCAAATATAAATATACTATTTTAAAAAATCTAAACCAACAACCAAAACCAAAATCAGTGATGTTATATTAAACTACAGTAATGTATTTTCAGCTAATGGTCTGTAGTTTTACAGAGAGAGCTTTGCATTTGGTCTTTCATCTAAGACTGTAAAGAAATATTTTCTGAAACGTGAAGCTTAAATCTTGTATCTCTGATTAAATCTAAAAATGTCTGTCTTGTTACATGTAATTCTTTATTTCTCAGATTCATCAAGAAGCAGCAAACCTTGAAAAATCAAAGCTGCAGCACGATATTTCAGAGTTGGAGAATAATATGCAAGGGGTAAGTGCATTTTTAGGAAATAAGCTTATTATTTCTAAACTAGGATAGACTGTTCCAGAAGTTAATTTTATAATCTGTTTTCAACTTAAATTTATTTAAAAGCCAAGTTGTGATAGCTTTCTGCAATGATAACATGTTTTGTTATTTATTTTAAATTGCAGCTTGAGATTGAAAAGTGTGAACTAAGGACTACAGTCTCTATCCTGAAAGAAAGAATAAGCTATTTGGAAAATGAATTAAAACTGAAGTCCAGTAAACTTGCCCAGACTTCTGATGATTCTTCTCAATTTAAAGCTGAGATTTGCTCACTTCAGTAAGTCTGATACAAAATATGGTGATCTTTCACAGATGCTAGAATAATTTTGTTTATTCTATGACTGTATAGCAGAGTTGAGTTCCTGGGAAAGACTATAATTATAAATATTTTAAAAATCACAGCGTACTGCTTGTATGTTAAGGAAAAGTAGGTGTAAGTAAGGAAAGTGCTGTGTTAGCTTTTCACAGCAAGCTTCTCCTGGACTTATTTGATGACCTGATATACTGATAATTTTTATGGCTCATTCTAGAATTGTTTCCTCCAATAACCATTTTTCCTTATGAATGTAGCAGAACTGAAAATTTCTGAAAGGATTTCCAAACACTGTTTGTTAAAAGGAAGAGAGATGCCTTTGCAAGCTGCAGCAGTAGGGCTTACAGTTTTGAGGATTGACATCTTACGATCCATTGACACAGTCTGTGGGATTTGACCAGCTTGCTTGGAACTGGAGGATTCATGTATCTAGATGTACTTTTAAGCCTTATTTAAACTTGCAGGATTTTTTAAACTTGTTTTAGAACAAGTTTAGTTTTAGAACAGACAGCCTTCAGCTGTCTGAAAGTCATAGAACAAGAAAAAGGCTTAGAGAAAGTGAAAACAGTATTGAATTAATTTGGGCAGAAATTTGAAAACAGAGGTGGAAATGAGAGCTGTTGATGTAACAGATCACTAGAGGATGGGTAATGCTGTAGATGACATCTTTTGGATGTTTTACAAGGGAAACCAGGGTCTGTGTGGTATCCCCCATTCCCCACCTGAGCAGTACTACACTGCACTCTGGAACAGCACGGCACCTGGGGGATTGCTATGAAGAGCTGAGGCTGAGCAGCAGGCCTTGCAGTTTTCATCTAATGCTCCCAGTTGCACAAAGAGGACTCTTGGTAAAACAATTAGTGTGTTTGTTGGTAAAATTGTGACAACAATCATAAAAATTATAAATCTTGTTAGGTTCCTGTAACTCCAGTTTAAAGCATTGATATTGCAAAAAGAAGATAAGGAGTAGGGCTACAGTAATTTTAGCATTTGGTTTTACTTTGTGCGTTGTGGCAGTTCTATGTTTGCCCCCCCGCCCTTTTTTTTTTACTCTCTAAAGTTTCACTCTGAACTAGATGAGAGCAATTCTTATTCAGAGACATGCTGTATTCTTCATTGGTGAGGTTTTTTAAAAAAAAGCTTCTCTAGCTTTTGTGGGATCCCACTTGAGAAGAGTTTTTTCTTTACCTGTTTCATAAATAATCCATGTAGTTGTTGGTTTTTTTTCCAAGTCACTTTGATATTTCTTTCCAAGAAAAACAACTGTGTAGGTAAATTATTTCATCTTTCATACTCTTTATTTTTTAAAAGTAGGATCAAAACTGTAGCTGTCCATTTGGTTGCTTCTTAAAATGTGGTTTGGCTGATAATCACTGCTCTGAGCTACATGTCAAAAACTTCCTAAAGCAAGAGCCAAAAGATACAAGTAACATGATGAAGAGTAACAGAAATCAGAGGAAGTGAATGTTTCAGGTTATCATGGTGACTCCACCAAGGTTCCATTACTCCATTTTGCATTGATGTTGAGGTGGACTTGCAGCAGGGGTCCAGATCAACCAGGTGGTGTTTGCCTCAGAAATCCTTAAGTCCTGCCCAGGAGGGTTTAGTATGACACAACCCCATGCTGCTTTTTGGTGATACAGCCCTGTCAGGAGGTTATGCTGGAAGTGTTTCAGCACTTGAAGCAGCTTAAGAGCAGAAGTTGAAGACCCAGAATAGGTCCCAAACTTCTTTCAACTGTATACTGTTTTTCCAGGCTCTTAAATGACCAACTCCAGAGGTCTGTTGAAGATTTACAGCACCGATTGTCCCTCAAAAAGGATGAACTGCAGACAGCTCATGAAGAAATTGTAAAGCTGAAGGAGTTAATAGGTAATCTATAACTATTTTTGTGCTCATTTCCTGTTTTTAAAATAGAAAGCACTTTTACTCTTTTATTTTTAGATAGCTTAAACCAGAGGAGCACTTCACAGGATGAAGCAGTCAGTGTGCTGAGAAGTACTATTAGTGTTTTGGACAAAGAAAAGGACAGTCTTCAAGAAACCGTAGATGAAAAAACAGAAAGAATTGCATGCTTAGATGACAACTTAGCTAACAAGGTATGTCCAGTAAAAGTACTACTTTGCATTCCATCTGGGGATTTTTAAAGCAGTTTATTTTTTAGGGAGACATTTTGCCTTGATAACAAAATCTGTGCAGAGCACATAAACACTATGCTTGGACCCAGCCAATGCAGAGTCAATTGCCAACTCAATAGCACTTTAATTATGAATGTTGCTGTATTCCCTAAATAGTCCAAGAAAATAAGGAAGCATTTGTTTACGTTTTGTAAATAAATAAGTTTTTTATTTATTTAGATACAAAGTGCTAGCCTAAGGTGACAAAATCTGTAGCTGACTTCCATCTTTTTTGATGACAAGACAATCCTTTCTCGGTAAAGAAAGGAAACTTGGAAATTACTTATTGGTGAAGAATTAAAATAAAGGTTTACATGAAAAGTTCTTTAACTTGAAGTATCCTGTTATGCTGCAATATAATAATACCTAATACAACTTTTGCTTTTTTTTAATAGGAAAAAACAATTGCTCATTTACGTTTAACTCTCTCTGAGCTGGAGTCCTCAACAGAGTAAGTGAAGAGTAGGATGCCTTCTTTGGAGGTTTTGTTTTATGCAGTAGTTTCAAAGTGAAAGTAGATGGCTATTTTGGTTATTTTGAAGAAAATAAGTTAATTCCATTTGAGTCAAGTAGAGGAGTGTACTGTGTTCAGAAAGGTGTACACAACTTTTGAAGACACTTCCTCTGCAATTATATTGCAGGCTGCTGAGAAACTGTCACAATGATCATTAACAATTGCTTGTCTGTATTCATTTCCCTAAATCGGTAATGTTTCCTAACTCTTAGTCCAGAAGTAGCTTTCTAGCACTCCACTAGATATTAGATTGGCCTGGGGAAGATTCAGAGCCGAACTCTTAATGATTGGCAATTTAGTTCCTCTGCAGTCTTAATTAAAATGTATTTATGTAGTTTTTAGCTGGGCTTCCTCTGGTCTTTCATTCTTTCTTCTTTTTAAGCATGACTTTTTAAACTATAGCATCTTAAAAAAAAATTTAAACACCAATATTTTAACATTTGAAGACCAGTGTAACTGAATATTTGCTACATCGATGCATGAACTATATGTGACAAAAAAAATAATGCAAAAATTTACTTAAATTTATGCATATTTATATTTTGTTTAATCTTTTCATTACTCTTTTGATAATTGTCCTTCAAGTGTAAATTATTTGTCTTCTTTCTTTATGGCTTATAAAATACGCAATTACCGTAATCACTACCGAGCACAGATAAACATAGGTATCTGTAATTGCTCTTTCTCTAATAAAATACATCTTAGCAGATACATCTTCAAAACTGAAGATTAAATCCATTTTATTTCTGCCTATTAACGTTTTGCATACTTAGTTCACATTATATTTAGACTCAGTTTGTCATCATTCAGAGGGCAATAATTTTACCTGATTATTTTCAGCAGTATGTGGTACAGTACAAGAAGGGACAATATTAATAATGTTTTCACTTGATAGCCAGATGCAAAACATGCTGAGCAACAGAGACCGTGAGATATCCAGCTTACATCGCCAGCTTGATACATCCCAGCTAGAGCTTGCCGAAGTTGAAAGAGTAAAGGAAATGGCTCTGAAAGAAAACAGACGACTGCAAGACGACCTGGCTACAATGGCCAGAGAAAACCAGGTATGAAGACAGTGCATGATACTGACGTATTAAACCATTTATTATTTGCTTGCAGCAAAACTGTTACATCCTCAGTTTTGATTGATGTGTTTAATTATTAGTATTTCTTGAGCACTGGGATATTGAAAATCACTGGGCAGAAACTGTAAAAGCAATGCTTCAGATACTTAAGTGTAGTCAATGCATTGGGGGAGAAATTGACAAGCTTTCAATTTGGTCTGCTTTCCTCAGATTAAAAAAGAAATCTAAATTAAATAAATCTAGGACATTATTGTTTATAATATAGTGAAATTATGTTAATTGGTTATATCACTTGGCAGTTAGTATTTAATTGGTAAAAATTGGGTTTTATTATCTATGGAAGTGATTACTGAGAGTAAGAAAGAAACTGCAAAAGCAGACATTAGATTGTCAGATGAAAGTGAGAGGGAGAGGAAGGAGATTGGTAGCACATCTGAATTTGTTCTGGTATATAGTAATTCATTAATTTCATCCATACAGTTTCCATGAAGCATTGGATTTATTGAGTGAGGTATGCCGTATTTTGAGATCAGTATGTTTTGGAATGTAGATTTTAATGTTTGTGTTCTGTGAGCCTTGGCAATGGTGGCTTGTATCTCCCTGTAAGGAGATATTGGCAGGGTTTTAATTTCCAGTCCTGGCAAAGATAGTTGCCATTTGTATGTGTTGCTCTGTGGGAATTTTGCTTTCAGTGATGAATTGGGAAAGGTTAATGTTGAAGGAAGAAATATAAGAGGACTTAACAGCTACAAGACAGAGGGGTTGAAAAATACTTATTTTTAGGGTTCAATAGTCCTGAGTAGTCTGAATTAATCTCCTGATTTCAGGAATGGATAAGGATTCACAGTCCATGAGAATGGGAGGGATTCCCTTTCCATTATGCCAAGGTTGTGTGGGGTTTTTAGATGATGAATTTAAAGGTGTAATCTATTTCCCTGGGGAAATGTTCTTACTGGATTGTCTTTGCATTAGTAAGGTAGGTGTCATGGTGAGGTGGTATCTTGTGTGTATATGAGTATGTAGGTTCAGCTGTATATTGCAGCTTTTTTGCAGGGAGGAGGGGTGTGTGTGGTTTTTTGTAGAAATCCTGTTCAGGTACTCTTGACTGCTTGCAGAGCTTTATATTGTTATTTGTATTAGTTTTATATGATTTTATCTTTCCTTATGTTGCTTGGTGAGGTTTTTTATAATGTACTTCCTTGCTAACAGCTGGCCAGTCAGTAGCTTCTCAGGCCAGAAAGCAGGTGGAGAGTGGGTTATGATTGCCCAGTGGATACTGAGTTGGTTCATGTGTATTCATGGCCAGATTTCCATTTGGAAGGTATACAAGTCCCTCTTGGCCACTTATGGATAAATAGATTTCCTTGTAAAGTGCATACTATAAATGCAGAACTTAGGTCAGTTGTAGAATCAGAGTTGAAATAAAATCTTTATTGTCTTGAGAAATTGCCTTTTTGTGTAGGGTGTTTTATTGAACTGTCTGAAGCTGATGAGCTGTCTGAAGCTGATTTAGGTTAAATAAAATTTTGTAAGACAGAAATAGTTGAGAGGTTCAGTGGATTAGACTGATTATCGTCATTATTATTCTTGTGACATCTTCATCTTGAGATGTTCTCCAGGGGTCCTCACTTAAACCAACCACTAGTGTGCTCATTCTTTCAAAAGTCTAAGTGAATTATATGGTATATCTTCATTTGGACTCTTTGCAATCCTCATTCCTCCATCTCTTTTTCCTTGGAATTCTCTGAGTGTGGGATCCATGGCTGGGACAGCCTGAAGTACATTCAGTCTGTTAATCCCTCGCATATTTGTGCACCAGCTTGTTATTGCTGACCAAAAGCCTCCCAGCTCCAAGTGCATGACATGGATGTCCCTGTACTGTAGAATATCTATATGGACAATATATAACAAAAATGTCCAGTGTTTTGTAGGGTAACATCTTTTATTGGGCTAAGCATCAGGAGGTCTATATAGAGGGTGTGTGAGTGTGATCTGACGAGGAAGCCCGGAATTTTGTTGCAACTCATTACATTCAATTTGTATAGCAAATACAACTATAGCAGCTCCACATGAGCCTCAAATGCCTTTTATAGTTTTGATCCTGAGATACAAATGTTTGTTTGAATTCACTGTAAGTGCCAACACTAAAAACAATCAGGGCCTTGTTGACTAAACCATTTATTTCAATTCCCCTCAAGTCAACCCAGCTGAGTCTGATGCTAGAAAGTATATTACAGCAACAAGTTTCAAGGAAGTGATGTAGGACCTTGAACAGTTCTTGTAAAACCTATAGTGTAATGTATAAATATGTGGATGTATTATTGAAATTAGACCTGCCCTTCACAGGTGTCTAATAAGATGAAATATTGAGTATTATCATAACATGATGACTGAAGCTTTCCCAGTGTTTGGGAAGGCTACCACAGAGACAAACAGACTGATTTCAGCATATGTTAAATAAAGCATACAGTGAAAAGCCTGTCACTAATGAATATTAATATACCACAAAGAGAGGAAGGAAAAGAAATAAGGCACTATCCTCTATTTCCCCCACATCTGATCATGGAGATAGAAAAAGATATTTGCAATTTTGGCTCTCTGGGCTAGAGGACTCAGAGGGAGATGAGAGCTGAACCTGAGAGGAAAAGAGTTAGCAGCTCAAATATCTCAAACAAATTCCATGGTGCATTTTTGATGTCTAAATATGATCTTAGTAATGCATTTAGTTATTTTATCTTGCAATTCTTCTTTAAAATAAATGTTCTTTTGTTATAAAGTTGGTTTTCTATTGATCTAAAACTTTTCTTCACTCAGGGATAGGGAATTTTAAGGCTATAAAAATCCCATCTCCCAAACATCAGTATGTTGAATTTTCCAAAGATCAATAAGGGTGTGTCATCAGGGAAGCTGCATATTGTGTGAACTGGTGTGGTAGTCATTGTTTTTGTGATTATTCTTGCCTGGAAACTCTTTGGTGTATCTAAGGTAACAGGGGATACTTCTGAACCCTACAAATCCCAAAGAGCTTTGTAAGTAGAAGAGAAAAAATCTAGGGCATATGCAATTACTTTGATTTAATCTGATAGAGTATTATGTAGTGATTAATTTACTGCCATGCACAATTTTGCCTTTATGCAATCTCTTTAGGCTGTCAGTACCGAGCTTGAAGATGCAATACGTGAAAAAGAAGAAATGAAAACCAGGGTTCATAATTATATAACTGAAGTCTCCAGATTTGAGACCTTGATAGCTTCAAAGGTAAAAATGTAACCTGTAGGCAGTCATTACTTCATTCAGTAAAACAAAGTAAGAATTGCATGGTTTGGGTGCTGTTCTTGCTGTCTGTCCCACTTCCTTCTTTTCTTTTTCCTTTTTTTCTTTGCAGTGTTTCAAGCTACTAGTGGGGGGATTCATATAACACCTGCTTAGATCTGAAGCCCCGATTAATTCTAGCACATCACAATTTCATCAATTGTGTTTCAGGTGGCCATAATGCTGGAGAATGACAAACATGTCATGTTTGGATGTTGTTTTGCTTTTTGGGTTTTGACCAGGCAAGCAGTAAAATAACTGGTATTGTTTCATGATTGTAGGCAGCTTATACACTGATTTTAAATATTTTACCCTTTTTGAAAAGAAAAATTTTTATCTGTAGTTCTGCATGAAAATGTAAAAATGGTACTGTTAAAACAGTGCTCTGGTTAAGTGTCCTTTATCCTGATACTTGGATTCAAAAGCGTGATTTACGTGATTTAAAACTTATAATCATTTAAAACATAGGATATGTGTCAAGACAACATGAACTGGCAAATTTGTTATGTGACTTTGAATTGGGAAGAATGAGTTTTGATCTGACTTCAACTTGCATGTCTAGATGAATGCATGTAAATTCAATCACTTTTTGCAAGTAGAAACTGAAGCCTGGAGAAAAAATTAAGCTCAGTAGTAGGTTAGCTTAGAATTATCCATTTAAAACACTTGAGGTTTTTTTACCTCAAGTAATTTTATTGACCCGTGACAGTGCAGAGAGATCCAAACCCCTCTCCTGGGAGCCTTAAACCTCATTAGCAACTTCTAAGTGTAGGTACTTCCATTTGAATAAAACTGAATGCCATCACTGTATTTATTTGCTATTTGGACTTGGAAAAGGGATGATGCCCTTTAATAGTTGCCAGATAGTGGGATTAAGAAAATGAAGGAAGTTGTACTTTCTGGGGGGATAAAAGAAGAGATACTGTAAGGAGATGGCATGAAATAAGATCAAACAACTTGAGGTATGTTGATCAGTGCAGAGTGATTTACTGTTTCATTAGGAAAAAGAAAACCAAGAATTGTTGGAGAAGTTCCGGATGCTCCATACACAAGCTGAAGACTGGGAAATGAAGGCTCATCAAGCTGAAGGAGAAAGCAGCTCAATGCGACTTGAACTCCTTTCAGTAGATACAGATCGGAGACATCTTCGAGAGAGAGTAGAATTTCTGGAAAAAGAGATTCAAGGGGTAATAACTTGTGCAATGAAATTCCATCTAGGAAAGTGGGGTACATTTAAGTGCTTTTTAATAAAGTCAGGTTAGGATTTTTAATGCCTTAATGGAAAATAATTTTTATATGTGAATGTTTCAAATATCAACACTGAAGTTTTTGAAACAGTAACTGATTCGGTTTAGGTGTGCTTTCTTTCACCCCTCCTTGCCCAAAATTAGAATCATGGCATTTATCTTCATAGTTTTACTTCTCCTCTGTTGGATATCATTATTACAATGAAATTGTAAGAAACTTATGTGTAGTTGCTTCAGAATATTGGCATATAGCTTTATGAGTATATTGCAAGCTTAGTTCTTACATTTCTTTGAAGCTTTGAGTGAAATATTTGAAGCATTGGTGGCTGGAGTCAAGGTAAAAATCTGCTAGATATCCAAATTCAGAATCAGGATTCTGTAATACTGAATCCTAGACCAGTATCATAGAACATAATGAAGTTTATATTTTAGAAGCAATAACTTCATAGAGATCAAAGAAGTTCTAGAGCGTAATTATTGTGGATTGACTACATTTTGTCTCATAATTTTAATTAGCCAGAAAGAGTTAGAGACTATATTGTAAGCTGAGTTAAAAATAGGTTGTATGTTTGGGGTTTAAGCTTTTTAGTTCTCTGAGGCTGGAATAAAGCCTTGTTCCATTATTTTATAGTACTTGTATAATTCTTCAACTTGGTGATTAAAAATTGCAAAGGTGGTTTATTAGTTGCCCTTAGCTGTGTTTTACGGAGAGGGAAGGAATATTAAGTTAATTTTATAGGGAAAGTTAACTTTGAAGGGAAAAGAAAGTGTTAAGAAAACCCAAGTTATAGAACAGGACACTCCTAAATTTAACACTGAAAGTGTATCCATATTTGGTTTTGTTTAGCATATTGTTGCACATCAAGTATATGAATCTCAGATCTCCTCCATAACGAAAACTATGTCCAGATTGGAAGATGATCTTAAACGTGAAAATCAGGATAAGGCTACTGTGTTGGCAGACCTGACTTCTGTGAGGGAACTCTGTGTGAAACTTGAGGCTAGCAAAGAACTTATAGCTCGACAGCTGACATCCAAAAGCATGGATTGTGAAAGGGTAAGCAGCAAAGGCAAATTTAATTTGCTATAACAAAATAACTTCCTTTGCTTTTAATAGTTTTTGAAAAATTACTTCTGAGAGCAAGGTAAGTTAATTTACATCACTAGTTTTGCATTTTTATATAAATTATAAATTTTATAATATACAGATCTGTAGCTGTAGGTTTTTACAAAAAGAGGGAGTTTCTTTGATTCATTATTACTGCAAAATGTTGCAGGTGTAGTTTTAGCTGTACCACAGACAGATCATATATATTTCTTTTTGGTTTTTAATTTACTCAAACTTTATAAAAAGCAAATAGTACACTTCTTATTTAGATATTAAAGACCTTACCCTAATGGCTTCTTTTCAATTAAATTGAAACTTAGATACAGCTTGAATTAATTGAATATTTTGAAATAGTTTAAACAGTTCTAAATATTCATATTTTCTGAACCTTTTTCTTTACAGCTGATTTTGTCTTCATTTAGAGACTTGGTCAGGCTTTCTGGGACTGTAATATTCAAGACCTTGAGAACAGTAAAATTTGTTTATATTCTCAGAACTGAAGAGGAAAACAATTATTCCTACATTTTCAGCAAAAGCCATGAGGCTAATTGTGAGCTGACTTAGTCAAATAGAGTGAAGTATAGTAAATACCGTTTTTGTACTTGTGCAAATGTTGTGGATTGGAGCTGAAAATTAATTGGCAGCTTTCTAATCCAAGTTCTACTGTTAAAAGCCAATTCGTGTTCCAGGTACTTACCTAAACAATTCCAGCATTCAGTAATGTAGCTCCCAGTAAAATATTTGATAGACGTAGAGCTTGAATCGTTTTAAATTAGGTATCGTTTAAAATAATTGCAGGCTTTACGTTGTTTTGTAAGCTCAGTTTCCTATTCTTTTTTATGAAACTTCTGATCATTTCAGTTTTTATAACAGCTCTTTGCAAAATAAAATTCTCTGTGTTTGTAAATTAGTGTATTAATAACATATAAAATTTGTGCCTTAGGTTCTAGGAGAATTAGAAGATATAAAATCAGAAGTAGAGTTGCTGAAAAAGCAGCTATCCAGTGAGAGACTTACAGTTCAGAATCTTGAAACGTTATTGGCTACTAGCAGAGACAAAGAATTTCAGAATCAATTAACGTCCCAAGAGAAAGATACCGAAATTCAGTTACTGAAAGACAAGCTAACACTGGCTGAGAGCAAACTGTATGTTTTAACAAGTGTGTGTGTGTGTTATGTGGCTTGCAAAAGAACTATTTATATGTGACAACACTTACTCACAAAATCTGGGTGTTCAGTATGGCTGAGCAAATTTTTTCAGCAATATCTTTTGGTCTTTCATGGCATCATTTACTAAAAGTTTTGTTACAGGTCTTTCATATTTCTTTCATTAATCAGCACGTTGGTGGATATCAGTTTAGTGCAAGCAGTAAACTTAAACAGGGCTTCCAAAGGAAACATCCTCAAATTTTAGCATGTGTTTACTGCTCACAAAAAAACCCCAAGTATATTAAATTCATGGTAGATGTGAATTGCTTATCTACTGAAGATGCCTGTCATCCTTGCTTTGATTGAAGAATCACTTGCATAATAAATAGTGAAACCATAGTGCTTTAGACAAAGCAAAAGTACTTTTGCAGCTGTTGATATTAACTGTTAAGGAAAAAGTCCTGTATCACTTACTAGTCCTTTGAAATACGAACAGAACTAAACCTGACACCTACACAAAATGTAGCCAGCAACTTCTTATGCTGTGGATCTGCCTAAAGAAGCAATAACTTTTAGCAACACTTGTATAAGAAAGACTAATTTGTTTCGAACAATGAAGTTAAGAAGGGAGGTATTTTGTTTGTGTGAAATTAATGTACAAGAGAAGTGGGAGACTTAAAAATTTCTCTTCATGTTACGGAGCAGGGAATTTGAAGTGTCCATGATGTGTCATCTTAGAATTATTTGGGCTAAAAAAGACCCTTAAGATCATCAAGTCAAGCTGTTAAACAAAACCTGCCAAGTATCGTGACGTGATAATTCTCCTAAGGGTACATCAGCAGGGACTAGTGGTAGCTATGCATTAAATAGCAAGAAGGAGGAGTAGCAACCGAATGTAGATGGTGATGAAGAGTAAACTCAAAGCAAAGTTAAAGACAAAGAGATATACAGACAAAGAGATATATATAGTAAACACTATCATAGGGAGAGAAAGGAAAGGCATGCAAGTTAATAGAAGAGGTAATACTCCTGATGAGATACAGAATGTAGCCTACTTAAACAGGTAAAATTGTCTGGAACGTGGTCACACGGATGTGCAAGAAATAAGCTTTTGGTTGACTTATGTGGAGGCTGCAGCTTGTGGCTTATGATGGTCCATCTCAAGTAGCAGTGATCTCAGTGAATCTGGAGATGACGACATTATTAATTGCCCCTGCACAACTAATTGCTTAATGTTTTAGTATTGCTGATTTTTGTTTACTTGGGGAAAAAATGTTAATTGCATACAATGAACATAAGCTAATAGAATGTCCTGATTATGAAGTCCAATGTGCATGTTAGAAAAAACACAAACCGACAAAACCCCAAAAAACAAACAATAAAAAAGGAAAGGAGTTTTAAATTAAGTTTAATTCAGTCACTTTGTGTACAAACATTATAAAAATCTGTTTAACTAAGTACATGGTAATTTTTTCACTATTTTTCTTTTGCACACATTGTAGGGTTCATTTGTTTTTTCTAAATGTCAATACTTGCACTGTTAATAGAGTGGGATGTTGCAGGAAGAAGGAAAATGTTGTCTTGGAGAAAGAGTGGCCATTCTGTTGAATTGTTTTCCACTGTTTATCTTAAAGGTTCTGCATGTTACTAGGCAAGTGTTCAGGTGTGAGAACTAGTTGTATATACCTTATTTTCTACTATTTGGTTTGTGGTAAATGCAGTCTAAAAAACAGGAACTTTAAATGCTCACAACTGTGGCTGAAGTATGTGACAATTATGTTTGTGTCTTGCAAAACACAAAAATTCATCTGACTTGGCAGAATTTCAGTTCTAACTGACAGCAATCATGTTCCACTATTTTTGAACATTATTTAAAGTTTTAGCTTTACAGTGCCTGTCCTTCCACTTTATTTAGAAAATGGCACTGCTTCAACCTCTGACATTGGAAGGATTGTCAGAATTAAATTTAATTTATTAAGTTCTCCAGTGCTGTAATTATGAGTTCTGTATAGAGTAAGTAGTTGTGTTACTTTGAGTGCTACGTGGGTGATAGTACAGTAAATGAGATCTTGAGGCTCTAGAGTGACTAAAGAATTAAATAAACAGAGAATATGGAATAGCTGAACTACTCATTGAGAGCTCTGTGTATCTACTATGGAAGAGACAGATGTCCTATGAAAATTGTGTATCATCATGTAAACTTATATGATGATTACTGTGCATAAAGGGTTTTAAATTTAAATGTTTCTAAACCTTGGAGTGATTTACTTAATGCTCTTAATTTTGTTTAAATGTCATTGACATGGAACAACCTCAGAACTCACAAATTGTTTGCTTTCTTTCCTTATTTTACAATAATGATATTGGGCCCTGAATTCTTACCTTCATCCTGAAAGCATATGCCTGTCTTTGAAGGACTTATAAGATATCATCAAGAGGCCTTGTCTTCTGCATCTGTTCTCAACATACTGGATCAAGATACCATTCTAGGAATTTTACTGATGAATAGGGACCATGGGAAAAAATATTCTGCCATTCTATTTGGAACAAATCTCTTGAGTAGTTTTCGTCTTCCTGGACTCAAAGACCAGCAAGTGCCAGACAGGAAGTCTGTGACTGACGTAGGAGTGGAACTCATTTTTCACAATTCCAATCCAGTGCTTTAGCAGTAAACTAGTACAACTTTGCTTACCCAGAAGTGACTTTTGAGCACTCCACATCATACTGGCTTTGAAGACTGAATGGAATAACACAGCTGTCTAGATTCTCATTTAGACAACTTATTTTACATGAAACAATTTCTTTTTCTTCCTTTATAATGTAATTAATGCAACCAAGCATTGAATTGGTCAAGCTGATGATTTCCTAAGAAGTGTATTAATTATGTTTCTTAAGATTTTCAAGACTCCTTTAAATTTTGATTCTTGCAATTTAAACAGTTGGCCCCAAACACTAAGGGTGTAGTTAAGCTTTCAGACTCTGGGTTTTGCTGGTCTGGTATTTGGTTTAATACAATTTTTACTTAGATTTGATTCAGTTGTGTTCATAGCTAGCCAGATAGTTCCAGCCTACTCGATAAAATTTTTACTGAAGCCATATCTATTATGTTTGTAAACTTTTGTGGATATTTCTGCTTCTTTCTTCTTTTTTTACATAAAGACGATCTCAAACTGCAACAGAGGATAGTAAATCAATAAACTAATGTTGTAATTGTTTTGTCTGTTTTTATAGAACGTGTTTGTGCTTACCTTTGTCTGAAAAAGGACATGATGTAGCCAGGATGTAGTGAGAGGCTTGCCAGCTTCTCACTTCATTCTTACCTTAGATTCTTCCAGAAACATTCTGTTGCGTTCATTTGGTTCTTGCTGCTTCTAATTTGTCTTTGACTTAGTCTGTGAAACAACATGTTCAGTATCTGGTTTTGTTTTATCATGTTCTAACTTTTCTAGGCTCCTAGCTGACATTGATCAAAGAAAACTTTGTTGCTTCTCATGATTTTTTTTTTAGAAGCAGCAATAATAGAGAGGTTTCCATACTTCGAAGTAAAGCTGCACAGCTGCAGACTGACTGTGATGTTTTAAAAAGGAAACTGACAACTGAGCGATTTGAACGGTAAGATGTAAGATGCTAATTTTTCGGTGAGTTGGCTCTCCCTCCTTATTTCTTCTTTCTCACTTTTAAACCCGTTGATTTTTTCAATAGTGAGGAGCTTTTATGGAAAACTCTGTTCCTCTTGTCATGCAAAATCTAATATTTTCTTCTTGGAAACTGCTTAATTAAAAAAGAAAAAAATCTTATACAGCTTCTGAATTTCTTTGTAAGTTTTGTGAGTTTACCACTGCCTCTAAAAATAAAAAAAATCCCTTCTCATGAAAACAGGAATAGAATTGAGTGACTTTGCAAGAAAATGAGACTTTTTGCAGAGTTCCATTTTCTTCGTTTCACGTCCTGCAGTAGCAAGGCGTTGTGTAACGGAGGGTGCTGTTTGTTGGCAGGGAGCGAGCAGTCCAGGAGATGCGTCGGCACGGCCTCTCCACATCCTCGCTGCGCGCGTCACCTCCCCTCAGCTCCACCCTGAGGTCTCCCTCGCGGTCCCCAGAGTGCAGCACTGTGAGAGCAACTGACCACGCAGCAGCTGAAAAGTAAATGATTTGATTTTAGCAGACCGTTTCTATTTAAGAGTTAGGTTTAAACTGTTTCTAAGCAATACCTTTTTGATCATATGAAATTTTCACACATTTCAAATGTTTCTAAGTTCTGCTTTTGCTGTCTCTCCTACTATAAAATATTGATTGCAACCAATAAATGCAAAGTGCTCTCTAAAGACCATATAATATAATGGATTCTCATTCCTCTTTTTGTTAATGGTCTTGCACCACCTGACATCTTTCAAATATATGTTGCCTGCGTATTACTACCATTAATTATATCCAAATATACTTTGCCAGTTTATTATGTTAATAGTTATCTCCAAACAATGAATGGTTCATATTAAGAGGAATGGCATGAAATTCTCACGAGTACAGCAATGAAGGAAAAACACCCCACAGAAGAGTCCAACTAAAATGCATTTGAACCCTACACATTAGATGAAACTATCTCCAAAACAAGTGCATAAAAATAATTAAAACATTTTTCGTTGTTAGTGCTTGGATCTATGAATGTCTAAGATCGTGATCACTCTAGTCCATAAAAAAATCAAAATCGACCTCTGGTAATTTTCACTTTCATTTTTGTTCTTTCAGAGATCATTGTTGTTTTAGATTATGCCAGTTATGGGTTACAAGCCTGATTATTGACTGTAGGTCCCTCCGTCTTATATTGCATGATAAATTGCAGTGAAGAGGGGAAAGACAGGGAGAGATAAAGAGAGATGGTTGTAGGAAATGTGTGCTGTGACAGCTCCTGAGTCTAGCTAACAGATTTTAAAGTTTATTTTTGTTGGTAAATACATATGGCTTGTTCTAAGCTCACTTTTGTTAACAAAAACACAGGTGTCTTGAGAACTGAGCTCAGCATGGCATGAACCCACATTGTCAGCAATTTTTCTCTTCTGTGAGTTTTTGGACAAAGCAAAAAGTGGAAACTGTAGCACATGAGATACTGACAGTGGGGGTGAAACAGCAGTTATGCCTTTTGCTTTACTGGTGAGCCCCTAGGCATACCCTGTTACGTTGTGAAACAACATTTTGACTGAGATGATGACAGATAATGTATTTCTGAGAATGAGTATCATCAGTAGAGAATTGTCTTTAGTCTTCCTTGCTTTACAGTGAGTCCTGAGAGCAATGAAAAGACCAGTTGCTATGCTTGAAGGATACCATGTAGTGCACAATTTTTATCTGATATTTGTATGCTTAGTTTTAACAATGCCAACTCTGTACCATATCTTACCAGAAAATATCCCATTCTCATGAAGTATGTATTTTTAAAGAAGGTGGGTTTTAACAACTGAATTCACATGCAGTTGTTATGCATCTCTTGCCTTTTAAACATATCAATTACAGTAGAGTGATCTCAGCAGTACTGTTACCATCTTTCATCCTACGTGTTTATTCCTTCTTGGGAGCATACCAGAGTAAAGTGTAATTACTGTTTCTGTAATTACTGTTCTGTAGTGTTACAGCTGTCTCTCTCTAATCCGATTTAATCTTCTCAAGAAATTTTCTCTTCCTCCTCATCTCACTTTTACTTTTGTAAATCATTTTAGCAATGGGTCAATGGTGTAGAGTTTTGGTTAATATGCTAATAGTTGATATTTGGGAATAACAGAAGAGCATATGAGGAGGCTAAAGCTAATTATTACATTTTATTCTAATATTAATAAATAAAATAAAATAGTTACCTTTATTTTGACATCTTTTCTTTCTCCACAGAAATGTGACCTTCAAAGAATAACTGGTACTTGAGTAACTGAAGCACTACCTTTTTACAAGGACTTTTTTTTTTTTTAAATTATGAATGCTGTCTTGTATACTACCTCTGTTTTCTTCAAATCAGTGATTCCCTTTGAAACCTCTGAGAAAGGGTGAAGTAATCAACTTTGCAAAATACTGCTTTCCCAACTGGCAGGAGTGACTGGCTTTTTGAGAGCTGTTTGACAGGTTTTATATCAAGCCAAGCTAAGTTTTGTTACTATTTTGGAAACACAGTAATTATAAGAAGGAAATGAGTACTTGATTTGACAATCTCTCATTTTCATTTTACTGTTTTATTTGTTTGCTTATCTCATATGATTGCAGAAGTTTGTTATCTTAATGTGAGCTAACATAGAAAAACATCCCCAACTCACTTAAAATGCTGAGCCAGTGTATGTTTTATACTCATGATGATTTCTTGTTTGTGCTTCTAACAAGTGTTTTCTGTTTACGGGTTATTCTTTATGCTATTTAAAAGCATGGATTATCTATTTTGTTAATACATTTTGTTTACTGTACCTTAATAAAAAACATATCTCAGTTATTCTTTATTACTGTTTTTGTCAACTAACTTGTCTCCTTTTGTTTAATCTTTGTGTGAAATTGCATTTTAAATATTGCCATATTAAATAAAAAGTGAAGAGAAAAAATTTTAAAGTTGTATTGAAATACTCTAAATATTAAAAAATTCTCAAAGTATTTTATATTCAAACTTTTGAATCATATCTGGAGATATTTTTCAAATTTTGGTTTTAAAAGTTCAGAGCAACACCTGGAATCATTCACACAGTTAAGCTCAAGCTGTTGGAGAGGTGACACAGGACTTTATGCTGTGACATACATATTAGGTAAATGAAGTGAGAACTAATAATATCTGGTGTGTTTAGCAGAGAAGCATTTCAAACTTAGGCTTTGAAGTAAGATGCAATTAGTCAGTGCAATCTTATGATAGGCTCTTTATGTCCATCTATGCAAGTTATTGTATGTCACATTCTTCTGTTCGGGAACATTCAATTTTCTAATAATTACACATCCTCATTTTGACATGATGTGTATTCATAAGAATTATCCAGAGCAATGGAAATGGGAAGATGCATTGCTGCACATCCTTGCACAGGCCAACAGGTTCTGTTCTGCTTGCCTAGCATCCAACAAAAAACTGTGGTTACCAGATAGCATTACAAGCATCTCTAAGGTGTAAACAATGTATTAAATAACATGGAAAGAAAATATTTTTTTGGTCTTAGATTTTATCTAGTTTGCAGTAAGATAGTTACACTTAAAAATGATGAAGAATATTGTGTTAACTGGAAATATTGTCTCATCTATTATATATTAAATTTTACTGATTAAAACCAGCTTAGAACACCTATTCAGAAGTACCTGAAAATACTTGTATCACTTTAGGTTTGTCAGCCATGGAAGGAACTGTGTATTCATGGTGGGTGCATCTTAGACATTTTACTTTCTAGGTCTTTCATTTGCCAGTTACAGCAATGAGGATGTGTGTGTCTCTAACTGTTGCTTACCTATCAACACTGTTTGTAATTAAGTCAGTAGTTTCCACTGATGCTAATTGTTGTTAATTATTCAGAATGATTTAATAAGAAGGAGAAAACTCATGTTCTGCTCTTGATGTCTTCAGTGGTGACTTAAATATCCTATTTTGTAAATAAACCCTTTTAAATTGGAATTATTTTTTTTAAAAGCTAGTGTTCCACTTTCTTGAAAACAGTGTATTTCATCTTACTGAAAAATGCATATTTTGACGTTATAATTAAAACCATAACACTTCAATTAATAGTAATTCCTACATGGATATATCAATTATGAAGAATTAGGAGCTCATTGAACACAGGTGTTACAGTAAAATTGGTATCATTTTGGTGACCAAAGCCTGTGCAGATTTCTAGTATTCAAACATTATTTATATTCAGACTGTATAGCTGTCAATGTGCCTTCTTGTTACTCTTATTTTATATACAGTTTTATAAGCAACTGGAGTAAAACAAAAGTAATTTTTAAACAACTTTGCTTTAAAATCAAGTATTTCAATTAATGAAGTAGAAAACAAGCACGAATGTGTGGAAGATTTAAATCTGTGGACAACTGCATATGCCATGTATGAAACGAGCCTTATGTGAACAAGATGTTCATGTGGCCCGCCTGGACTCTGCTCCGAGAGGCTTCCGTGCTGTTCTCACCTTCTGGAGCATCAAAAGCACCCTCGGCTGCTGGGGGTAGTGCTCAGCTGGGGCGAGTGGCAGGGGGGGTGTGGCAGACATGAAATTGTGATAAAACTCCATATATTCAAATTGTCTGTCTTGTTATCTGCGGTTGGGGAGGGGGGAAAATAGCTTTAGAGAAATAATAAAGGAGAGGCAATAGTTCTTGGGGTTGTTTTTCTACAAAATAGTGGAAGTCTATTGTCAGAAGCAGGGAAATCTAGAGAAAATAAAAGGACAGGTGTTTTCAGTTTATTAAAAACTGAATTGCTCAATTAAACATAATTTTTGAGAAATTCTTAGAATTAGTTAGTTTTGGGGGTTTTGTGTGTTACATTATGTCCCTAAAATTTAGGTAATTAACCTAAACATAAATAAGTAATTCTAGGGTTCAGTTGGAAACCCCAATTTGTTCTTTTTTTGTCACCCTCAATCTGAGAAACACTGACATTCCTCTGTGATGCTAATTAAAAAAAAAAAAAAAAAAGGTTAAGATTAGGGATTCAGTCTTCTGATTTAAAAGATTTCATACAGAAATTGATGTATATATGGCAGCCTGACCTAGGCGAATGCTGTTATTCCTAAATGAAACCTGCAGATTTTGGGGGGGTTTAAATCATTCCTTGGGAGAGAACTTTATACTTCGTCTTTACTAGCAGTGTTAGAAACCAGCAGTGTGTGGTTTTGGTACCCTAGTCTTACAACTTTATATAAAAAGATATTCCGGTTTCATTTCATCCTCTGACCCTTCACAGGCCACACAAAGATCAGAGTAGCTGCAGCAATATTAATTCCTGCACCTGAAGTCTTACCACTGATCCTGCGGTGTAGATGGTGTGGGGGAGAGGACGCCTGGACGCTGTGCAAGCAGTGATCAGCAGCAGCTGTAGGGCCGGTGCTGGCGGTGGCTGCTGTGTCCCCGCGGGGCTTGAGCCACGGAGAGCCGACCCATCCTTCTCCTGGCAGGCTCGGGGCTGCCCCTGCCGCGGCACAGCAGCAGAGCTGCACGGCGGGCTCCAGCAGATTCCCTGCTGCGGACAGGGCTTGCCCGAGGGAACCAATTCCCCGGCACGCAGTCTTCCAGAAGACTCCCAAGACAACACGGACATGGATGTTCTTGGAAAGTGCAGCAAAGAGCCCAAAGATGATTAAGGGATTGGAGCATCTCTCACATGAGGACATCTCCATGGGTAACTGTGGGTTGGAGTGGGAGTAAAAGTGGGTGGGAATAAAACGTCTGAGACAGTCTCCTCTCGGTTGTATCCAGGGGAGGTACAAGACAGTGAGCACAAATTGAAATACAGGGAATTCAATTTAAACTTCTTTTTTTTTTTTTTTTTTTTTTTTTTTTTTTTTTTTNTTTTTTTTTCCCATGAGGGTGTTCAAGCAGTGCAACAGGCTGCCCAGAGAGGTTGTGGAGTCTCCATCCACAGAGGTATTCAAAACCCACTGGGGGACAGTCCTGGACAGCCTGCCGTAGGTGACCCTGTTTTGAGCAAGGGTTTATTGGACTAGGCAGCCTTCAGAGGGGCAACAATCCCGGGGCCGTGGGAAACTTTCCTACAATTCCACACAGTGGTGTCATCAGGTAAGTGCTTATCCAGCTGTGGTCAAACTGACCCTTATTATCTGTATTATGATCTTTGACATTTTAAAAATTACAAGTATAAAAATAATTGCCATTGTTTTGTCTCGATATTAGTTATGTCTGTGTTAGAACTCGTGTGAGTTTTGGAATTTATTATGGTAGTTGCCTCTCCCACCTGTGTGTGCTACGAGCTCAACGTCATCCAAGCAGAGCTGCCCCACCAGTGTTGTCAGTGCTGTCCTTTACCATTTCAAAGTGATGGTGCAGGAATTAAACTAACTAGAATGGCATGATGGCAAATGGAGGAAAGGGGGGGAAATGAGAACATCAGCAGCTTCTTCTAGGTTTACTCCTGAGCAGGGAAGGCTGTATTTTCATGAATGCAAACACAGAAATGAGTTTCAGCGTGGTTGCTCAGCTGAGAGTCAGTCAAGGTCTGCAGGAGCAGATACTGCTCTTTGAGGAGATTTTCACTGAGTTTCTAGTCCAAAGGAGCCCGTTGACATCTGAACTTGTTTTTATTTGGAAAGATATGTGTGGGTTGCTGGACTATAGCTGTGTCTGCAATCTTTATCTGTACCCATTTGCTTTGCATAAATACATAAAGATGTTGAATGGGAGGGAAGGCACTCCCGGCTTGCTCCTGGCTTTTACATGGCGTCTTTGTGCCACCTAGTGGATCTGGGTAAGGGATTGCGATCATGGCACGTCCTGGAAAGGTTCGAGCTTCTCCATAGAAATACTAGATTTTTAATATTTCAATAATAAGATTTACTAAACTCAAAGTGCTAGACTTGTTAATTAAACTACGCATGCCTGAAGCCCGTTCATCACTTTGCTGCTGAGATCTGTGATTGCATTGCTTTCCAGAAATTGTGAGTTCTTAAGGAAAAAAAAAAAAAACTAAACTTATTTTCTGCTCCAGGAAAGTGAGAAGATTGACCTTTGCCAACAAAAGTCTGATGTAATTGAGCAATTTGACTGATCTGAAGGAGCTGGCAAAAGCTGGATTAACTTCTTTCCTGATGGCTACTTTTGAAGTTTTCAATCTCTACCACCCAATTCTATTTCTTAAAAACGTGCTAGTACTGCAGAGAGCAATAAAGCCAAACACAGCAAAACCCCTGAATTTTTCAGAGGATTGCTACAAAATTCAGGTCTGGTAATCAAAGTGCTTTGTAGCCATATATATTGGATATAAACATATATTATATATATATATATGTATATATATATATATATGCAATACCTAACGTAAAGGTAGCAGCCAATATACTTAACAGCCACCTAAACAGATCTGGTGCATGAGCTTAAACTTCTGAGTTACCTGCGCCCTGTAGACTGTGGCTTTAGTTGTGACAGGACTGAACAGGTAACAGACTGCGCCTCCCAGGGCTTGTATGACTAGTCATCTCCAGAAGATTGCAGGTGAAAAAGTGATTTCTAGCAATTAGTGTTTATTTCAGAGTCATAGAGTTGTTTTTTACACAAATATCAATTTGACGCAGGAATTTGCTGAGCTACACCTCACTAAGGAGTGGGAGAATATTAGTCAATGCCCACCTAAACTTATATTCTTCCTTTAAAATCTACGGTATTGGGCACAGTCAGAGAAAAAAAAAAAAAAAAAAATGGTGAGATAGCTCTTTGGTCCAACCCCGCATGGGTCTGACAGACCCATTTCCTTTTAAGAGTATCAGAAGGACCACTTCTGACTGGGCCAAAAAATTAAGGAGCAGACAAAATCTAAAGCGGTAAGGCCTTTTTCTCCAGGGATCATCTGTATTCTGAGAGCTGGCTGACAAAACACATCTTTGTCAGTGGTGGAGGATCATGAATCGTGTGATCAATTTCGGTTCCAAAAGTGGAAGAGCCTGGATGGGAGTAAGTGAAGCATCTGCTTTTACCATGTTCTCCCTGGGAAACTCAGGAAACAGGTGCGCAGCACTGGTAAAATCTTGCAGTAGATAGCTGAATTGGAAGAGTGGGGCCCCAGAAGAGCTGGTACAAATACCGGATTTAATGCAATGAGAAAGAAGGCTGAATTCTGCGGTTCTTCATTGGGGGACAGTTGATTTATTTGGTTGTTTCTTGTAGTTCCTCCTGTTTTTTAGTAAATTAAGGGGATAAGTATTTGCCTAGCTACAGCACGGGCCGGGCGCTGGGTTCAGACTTCGCTCTTGCTGTGCGAAGAGAACAACCCGGGGTTCGGAGCGCGGTGCCTTGGGGCTGCGGACCCGTCCTCCTCGGGCAGTGCAGCCGCGCCGGGTCCCGGTGAGTGCGGACAGACGCAGCTGTACCCCTCCTTGCCCAGCCCGGGGGCCGAGCGCTGCTCGCTGCGGGGCGCGGGCGCGGGCAGGGGTGNCCGCGCTGCCGTGGGGCGGCCTCCCACGGGCGGGGCGGCACCGCGCCCGCCGCCGCCAGCGGCGCTTCCCCCTGGCAGCAGGGAGAGGGAGCTCAGGTGGGACCCTGCGCCCCACCCCTTCCCCGCGCAAGGGCCGCTGCGGTGCCGCTAGCGGGAGGGAGCCTCGCCGCAGACCGGGGCTTGGCAGCCGCCCGCGGGGCTCCGCATCCCGGCCTCGCCGCTCCGGGAGCGGTGGCCGTGCGGAGCCGCCCGCTGTCGTGCGGGGGTGTCCCTGCCGCTTTGTGCTGCCCGGTCTGTGCTACATGTGCGCTTTGGCTCGGCAACGCCAGCGGCGAGCAGCCCAGGGGCCGGAGGCTGCGCCGGGAGGACGGCCAGAAAACCCCCCCGTAAGTAGTGCCCTGGCGCTGTTGGGCTGCCTTTGTTCGGTGGAAGGTGTAAGGAGGCGTGCGGGTGATTTTCAGAAGGTGTCACTTCACTGCTGCCGCGGAATTCAATGGCTGGGCTGGTTCTCTCTGATTCCTTCTGCTTCCCCTTTGTTAGCGTTTTCCCGGGGAGTCCTGTATTGTTTCAGCTTCACTGAAAAAAAAGCCGGAGCTGTCAAAGAGATGACTTTGTTCCCTGCGATGCCTCCCCAGAGCAGCATCGCTTTGTTCAGGCTCCCGTAAGCCATTTGTCGCACGGGTGCCGCCGCGCTGCCGCGAGGAGCCGGCTGCGCTCCGCGCCGGGCGGGCAGCGCGGCCGCGTCCCCCTTCCTCTCCCTTCCCCCGCAGCTGGAGCAGGTAAGCCAGGGGTAACACCATTTCACATGGGAAATCGCTGTCTTGCGCCATCTCCTCAGCGTCTGTTTCAGCGGCAGAAGTGGTTGTAACGCGCATCTTTTCTCTGTCATGGAGTGATTTTTAATGAATGACGGTTTGGGGGTTTTTAATTAATGTTGCTGGTATTGCTACTAGTCAGTTACAAATCTGGTTCCCTGCAGCTGTAGTATGTAAAACGTTATTATGCCTCTGCTCTGTCATTTTAAGTGTAAAAATGCCCAGTTAAAAACACAGTTCAAGGGGTAAATAGAGACCTGGAAACCACAACTGTGCATCCTGAAAATTTAATATGCCTGACAATAATGGCACTGAAAATGATCTGCTGTTGGGGGGATGGGACCACGGAGAAAGGGAAGAGTAATTTGCAACCACAGGCCTAATAATAGATATTCTATATTCTATTTTTTACACTCCCAAACAGATTTTCTGTACATACCTTAAACGGTATTGTATGAAAAGAGCTCTTTTCTTAGACTCTGGGTTATTTAAGATAGCTCATAGTAGTAACGTGTTTTAACAGATTAAAGATAATAAATTAGAGCCAGAACTGACTTTTATTTGGTATTTAGTAATGCATGCTCAAGAAATTCTCATCACTGAAATAAATCTAATTGCACCTCGCATAGACAATTAAGTCTTGTAACTATACCAACACATTAATCAATGGGCGTAAATGTTATCGTGAGTTTCTTTAACAAAGCCATTGATACTGCAGTAGTTAGCGGTTCTGTGTATTACTTACTTTGGGTGGTTTGAATCCAGGTCAGGAATTCATCAAATAAAAAAATTCAACTCTTCCTTGGCTGCTATCAGTTTATCATATTAGAGGTTTTGTTTGGGGTTGAAGATTTCGTTTCAACAATTAGCTTGAACTGAACATTATGAAGTGTATTGAAATTTTATATGAAAATGATTTGTATATTTATTTGTGTTCCAGTTGGATAATTACAAGAATTACCTTGGAAATATTTATTGGTAAATATGGCACATAGCAAAGAGTTTGCTGCTGGTTGGTATTGGGTCTATTTTTCTCCAATAGGAAAATTTATCTTAGCACATCCTGTTCTAAAATTAAGGGCCTTTTTCAAATATCCACTTGCAACCCTGCATTTTAGAGACAATTGCTTAACAATTAGGAGCAAATATTATTTTTTTCCTATATGCTATATAACAGAATTTTTAGAAGGGCACTGGTAGCAAACACAGCTGGTCTGAAGTATGAATGACTTGCTGGGTCCTGTGCTAAGACATTGACTTTTTTCTTTTTTTTTTTTTCCTCCCCCAAATTTTGTTCCTTATAGGTCTTGTTTTGGTCTGTTGTTTTGTGAGGTTACACAGGTAGTAGCATTTGTGAACTGGAAAGGCATTCAGTAAAATGTTTGGTTTTTTTTTTTTTTTTTAACATACACTTCCTTAAAACCCTTATGAAATTTATTAACTATTAAAAATATTGTTTGGCAATAATATTTCACTTTAAATACAGATACTAAAAAGAAGCCGTTTTGGTTTCACACTTCTGATTACAGCAATAAAAATAACTTCTGCAGTTTCTTCTGCTTTGGCTCTTAGTCACTCTGAATAGTGTTTTGCCAGGTATCTCAGTCACTGAAAATGGATTTGTCTGTGAGTAATGTAGTTTAGAGTTATTTCAATATTCCTACAATATATGTGTCAGATAAGCTCTTTTTAAATAAGAAACACAAGGCATAATAAGTGTTGAATGAAATGTGATGATGAATTTATGAATATGAATATATTTGGTCGTTGTTTTAGAATGAAATCTAACATAAACAGAATTTTTATATAGACAGTGTAAGCTTGAATGACTATGTTTTGACTTTTTGTCCTCACAAGCTAAGAGACAAGACTTTTTTTTCATATTCTGAATTATTCATATTTGAAAATTGCTGACTCTGATTGTTAAGAAGGACTTTTTTTTTCCCTCCCACAAAATCAATGCAATCTTTATTCCATAAAGGCCCAAATAAGCAAATCATGGCAAAAATGGATAAGCCTACTATTGGCATGTTAGAAAAGTACAGTCAATTTCTTTGGAATCAACAGACTCAGGGCAATGTAGTTGCATAATAGCTGCCATCAGCATGATGTAAATGTTGAGATGCTCCAAACACCTGCATGTTGTCATTGAGTCAATGTGTTCGAACAAGATATAATGAAGTTGTATAAAGTGCACTTTAAAATAGAATTAATTGGTGTTGAGTAGTATGATAGAAGGCAACCTAAAGTTATGGGGTTAATTTTAATCACTTTAGTGCTTCCACTGGAGGGGCCAAATTTTATTTTTTATCTGTTATTTAAATCAGTTAGTGATGGATAAAAAGTGTATTTGTTTCCATGGAGACTCCATGAGTTCTGCCTTTAGGAAACAATCAGTTGTTGTGTAGATCTTGCACTTACTGTTTCCCATCATTTCCTGAAGGGACTTTCACTCCTTTGGATTCTCAGCATTGCATATGACATGACTTCTCTCTTTAAGAGCTAAAATATATTTTGTCAGAGGCATACAGCATTTATCCTTGCTTCACATTCAGCATTTTCACTTATATTGGTGAAGCCTTACAAAGAAATAAAATTGACTTGTAACAAAGAATTTTTAATTAATGCTGTTCAAGACTGGTGCATCACATGGGCCAAATCACAGTGATTTGGTAATTAAGTTTGGTGGGAAGAAAAATGTAGAGATTTGCTGCCTATTATCCTGGGTAAGTGGCTTATAGTGCTGTATTGCCACACACTGAGTGAAGCTGATTCAGATGCCGCTACAAATGTGTAAAGTACGTCGATACATTTTAAAATATAGTTCAGTTTCTTCTTTGTGTATGTATGCTGTGTACCAAATTACAGGAGTAAAAGTTTCATGCCTCTACCAAGGCCATTTAAGAAAATACTGTCATATGCAGATGATTTTAGTTCAGTTAATTCACATCCCAACAGTGTTTTGAAATGGCTTATTGTTTTAATGATAACACAGGAGAAAGCTTTATTTTCTTCTCCATTATTGCATTAAGAAAAACAGTATAAAAATGATAGAAATAAGTAAAAACTTTCCTCACTTTAGTGTTTGGGAGTGCAAACTGCTGTGCATTTTGCTGGCATGCTTGACCATCTCTTTCATTACTCAGCATGTTTTAAAAGTCAGCTGTCAGACTTGGGCAGCTTCATAAAGCAGCTCAGTCCAATGATTTGTGGTGAGGCTTCTGTAGGAGGATGCTGCATGTTAAAGATTATGTTTACTGTTAAGTTGAAATGTGGAGGGAGTGTGATGAAAAGAATTGAAGTGAAACGAACCATACAAAATTCTGACTTTCATGTTGCTCTTCAAAGAAAGTTGATTTTCTTCAAAGTAACATGCTGTCTTTCTCTGTGGCTTTTAAGAAAGCCGCATTTGAAACTCTTCAGCACAGAAAAAAAAAAGAAAAAGGTACAATTACAGTGATCTGTGGAACAGTTTGGGCCAGATGAGAAAAATAATGATAGAAAGCCCTGTGAATCTGTATTATCTTTGGGTATCTGTTGGTACATACTTGAGATAGTTGGGTTGAGTGGATTCATCTGCCAACAAAATCAAACTGTCTTCCATGTTGTAGAACCTCTTTTCTGTTGCTTATAGCTTTGGCAAATTTTAGCCATGTGGTCTGCAGTTCATCACATGTATTTGTGACTCATGTTAATTTGTATTTTAATTAATTAACTAATTAATAATTAGACTAGTGGTTTTGCCTTGTTAAAAAAATCCTAAGATAGTTCAGAACCATGGTACTGTTCTGTTTTTTAGCCAGGCTTCAGATCCTGCTAAGGCAGTATCCCTTCTCTGATCTTCATTTTTACTGTCTTCATGAAAGTCTGACCAAATTTTCTGTCCTAAGTCTAGAGAATACTGTCATTTTCATACACTCACTTGTGAAAACTTTAGCAAATAAGATGAGAGATTACATATTTATTCAACACCCAGTGCTACAGAGTATTTTTAACAGTGACCTCAGTGGGACTTGCTACATCTGCAGTAGCAATTGAAGTGGGACTGTGACTATGCTGGAGACAGAATTAAAAGTAAGGTTTTCAACAGGACAAAGATGTTGTAGTTATCAACTGTATAAGGAAGGGATTGGTCAGTAATTCTTTTACGGTAGATTACTCGAGTTGCTGCTGCAATAAAAACAAATATTGTATGGTGATACATAAGATAGGACAACAGCATGAAAGACATGAGAAGTCCTCCTCAACTGTAACACCATGTCCAGGTAGGCTGCACACTTCAACAAAAATGCATAAGAATTGGAGAGTATCCAGAGGAGAGGAATGAAAATAATTAAAAGATTTAGAATATATGGCTTATGAATGAATGTTGAAATGTCTGGAGTTGTTTCAGCTCAAAGAATGAAGGGTGTCATGGTGAACAAGACATGATAACTTTCTAATGTCACAAAGCTGTTGTGAAGCAACGTTCTCCATGCCTGTGCCCAACCAGATGACATGCAGTGGGTGCAGCAATAATGAGGCTGAAGCAATGGAATAGATTACTGAATTTGGATTTTCATGATTTTAGCATCAGTAAATGTTGTTTGAGTATTAATCAGGAACAATATAAATATAGTTGTATTCTTTCTGGAGCAGCGTGATGGAACAGATTACTCTTTGAGGTATCTTCTAGTCTCCTGAATCTTCAACACCTATGCACCCTGGTGTTGATCGGATTGCACCTTGCTCCCTCATCAGTGTTGTGTGTGGCAGAATTGCCTGGATGTGATGTCTCCAAGGTGAGCAGGGTATGTGAGCAGAGCAGTTCAGATTGGTTTCTGTGATCTCTTCATTCGGATCAACATCCACTGACATCCACTCCTCTCTCCTTTCATAGCCATTCATTCCTCTGCTGGTGCTTGGGCAGAAAGTGCGAGGGAGGAAAGCACCATGGATCATGGCAAGAGCCTCAGATCCAGCTGACATGGGGAAGAGCAAGTTTGGAGAGTATGGGTACAGATTTCCCAAGAAACTGGGCTAGTATGATAGTACATGAACATGGGAAAAGACGAATGTGAAGGGGAGCTAAGACTTTTGGACAGATGACTGGGACTTGCTGAAGAGTAGGATACAGAGTGAGCTGGTCGGTGGGAAGTTGGGCTGCTGGCAGAGACTCCAGTATACTGGAAGCCTTGACAACTGCAAAGTGGGATTGACAAAGTAAGAAGACAACAAAGAGCCAAGGGAGATGAAATCAAAGACTGGGAAAGTTATGTTGGAGACTGTGGGACAGAAGTAATTAAAAACTGGAAGAAAATGGCAGTCTTTCCTCTCAAGATTACATTGTCTTCTAAATCTTAGCTGAGAGCCCACAGTTCTATCCTAGCATTCATGCCTTAGGAGACCCATCATAAATGATTTCTTTGTCTTTTTAAGTGGAGAATGACCAACTGTTACTCCAGTCAGGTAACAGAGATCAGTGCTGGGGATGTAGAGACTATTGTGTACCATACTGGTCTTAGGTGGGTGAGCAAAATAAAAGATGTAAAAGAAGCATTTTTCAGTTTATTTTGGTTTTGGGGGTTTTTTTTGTTTGTTGTTTTTTTTGAGATTGACAAGTTTGCAAGTGAAAGAAAGGAAGTGCCAGGACTTCCTAGAGCTGTCAGAGCTGTAAGTTGCTAAGAAAAAGATAAAAAAAAAGCTGATTTTTTTGTCCTTTCCGGCTCCTGTTGCAAGCTTGGTAGATATTTTGCAGTAGCCTACGCTGGCCCATCTGGGGGCTATGGTGATGAACAGTGCCATACTGCTCTCAGCCCAGAAGCTTTGGCAGTCATTGCTTCATCCGCTGCTCATGTTTGGAGGAAGGACAGACACCCTCAGCTTATACACGTGGGTTTTGATGTTCTTCCCAACCACCCTGTTCCAACATCCCCTGTTGACAGCACAAGGGTGGGTTGTACTAAAGAGCCCTGCTGTGTTTTTTCTGGCAAGTAGATTAATCTTTCAGCCACCCACACAGCCTGCTGAACACTGTCACGAGTTACTGGGAGCTGGTAGCCTGATACCAACACCTGATATCTGACAAACTGCGTGCTTCGGGTTACTGTGTTTCCTCAGATAGGAGGCTGGAAAAAAACCAATGTAGGTAAGCTTTGGAGCACACAATGGTTATTTCAGATGTGAAGTGAAGGCTCCATTTGGCCCAAGGTTACATCCCCTCAAGCACCTGCCTGCTGGAACACCCTTTCCAGCAATTAAAGGATAGATTCCCAATGCTTTAAAGTTCCCTATTCCTGGCACTCTTCAGCAGCCTTTCTAGACAGAGGCTTCATCAGTAAGAGGCAGATGGGCTGGCTGTAAGCCAGAAGGGTCACTGAAGTAATTCTTTCTCAGCGCAGGTGTTTTTGTGGGACTATTCTACATTGTCAGAGTGAAAGAGCAGCTGAAGACCCATTTGTGGCTCTGACAAGATGCCGAATGCTTCTGTTTGTCAAACAGAACTGTGACAGTGGCATTAGCTGCTAGACTGCATTTTGCCTTATTTTATCTGCAGTGTGCTTATTTACAAATTGCAGCTTGTCTGGTTTGAGAAATCACCTTTGTAATGCCCTGGCCCGCTCAGCAGGTTTAGCGGAAGGTAGTTTGATTCACTCTGGGTGATACATGGGAGAAAGAACAAAATTCTCAGGGAGTTTTACAGCAAATTTTTACTTGCAAATTTTAGAACTTTCAGTTACAATAATGTACTTGGCAAATTTTAAAACAACATCCAGGCAATGTAAGGCACTTCACATATTTAGCAAACTTTAACTTGGTGAAGTATAGCTTATCCAGACACAAGGTACTTACTAAGGCATTGACTGGAATTTTTTAGTCTGTTTTACAATATATTTTGAGAAGAGAGAGAGAAAAGTATGTAATCACCACCCTAGGATCCAGTGGAGCATGCCAACTGAGCACATGTGGTGTCCTTTTTTCTGCTCTGGTCTGCTGGACCCTCCCCCAGGCCTGCACTTTTGTGTTTCCTGGGCCTGGCTGGCACCATTTTGGGGCTCACCACAGGCTATGTTACTAAGGCATCATTTTGGGCCAGACCAGAGGCTGACTAAGGCTCAGTGGGGCTGGGGTGTGGAGCAGTGCATCATTCTGTATATGTAGAACTCACCCTGTCCCCCCAGCACTTCCCACTTGGTTGTTTTGAGCCAGTCAAGTCATTCCTCTGCTATCCTACAACTTTCACTACTGGAGTCAAAGGGCTTTTTTTTTTACTTAAGGGTTTGTTTACATATCTGGACTTCTTTTGACATGATCCCTCTCAACATCTAGACTGGGAAGAGATGGATTTGATGGGGGGAGTGCTAGATGAAGAGGCAATGTGTTGGACCATTACATCCAGAGTCCCGATGGACATCAGTGACCAGTGGTGACCCTCAGTGGTCCATATTGTAACCAGCACTATATTTATTATCTTCATTAATGATGTGGACAATAGGACTGAATGCAGTCTCAGCAAATTTGCAGATAACACCAAGCTTAGTGCTGCTGTTGACACACCTGGAGGATGGGAGGCCATCCAGAGGGACCTGGCCATGCTCGAGAAGAGGGCCCATGGGAATCTCCTGCAAAAACATCCTCCTTGCCCTCGGTGTGCTCTGCAGTGTTAACCCTTCCCTTCAAGGTTTTCTTGGCCCGTGTCTGGTCTGTCTCGCTGACCAGCTTTGAAATTTGGGAACCTTTGACTCTCTGAGATTTAAATTCTTGTGTATTGCTACCCGTTTGTGGCACGGGCACAACTGACCACATGTGTCTAATCCCATTTCTCCCAGGGACCAGACTCACTCAGTTTTGCCCAGGCACACAGCTGAACTGTATGTCAAATCTGTCGTGTGCATTTGTTCACGCAAAACTTTATTTTGAAAAGCAGTACTCTGTAATGCTTGACAGAGTCCCAGGTGTCCAGCAGTAAATCCACAAAAGCCCAAGCAATGACTCTCTGTTACGTGTATGCAATCAGTTCTTTGAAGGTGGTACTATGGACTCTGCTGTTGATTATGATTATTGTGTAGCTTTTACAAATTTTCATTCATTACTTTTACCACATGTAAACTACTAATGCAAGTTCCCCATATTAGTAGCACTGTTGTCTTTTTGTGTTATGTAACTGTTAGAAGGTGTTATCTTTAAGTTTGACCCTGCTTTATTTGGAGAGCTATAATAATTAGCATAATTTAATACTTTTTTTTCTATATAGAGAAAGATATGTTCCATAAATTCTAAGTATTTTTATACTGTAGAGCTGTGACTAGATCTGCATGGCCAGAGCCTACATGTGGCACACTGATGATACAATACTGACTGCACCAGAGAGGTTTGTGAGGAAATGAATCATTTGGTCTGCAGAGCAGAGCATGAGTGCTGTGTCATAAATCAAGCCTTTGTTTCTAAACAAGAAGAAAAATTGTTGCCTAACTGCCCATTAAGTCAGCTTCAGTTTTTCAGTTCTCTAACCTGTTAATTCTTATCTCATGAATAGTAATAATAATTTAAGGAATGTTTTGAGTGCAATATTGTGTATGTTTGTATACCATTGGATACACTTGTGCAGCATTTTCCTTTTTTTGGGCAGAGCATGCCAAGAAGATGTCTTATGTTCTCTATAGCTGCTGCCTATAATTCACTTTACTCTTCCTCTAATGCATTAGCTTTATTTGGGTCATAGAATCATAGAATTATTAAAGCTGGAAAAGATCTTGAGTCCAACATTTGACTGAACACCATGGCTTGTTGACTGGCTTGTCAACTAGACCGTACCACTGAGTGTCACATCCAGTCATTCCTTGAACACTTCAGGGATAGTGACTCCACTACCTCCATGGGCAGCCCATTCTAATGTTTGACAACTCTTTGAGAGAAAAAATTCTTCCTGATGTCCAGCCTGCCATGCCTTGAGGCTGTGTCCTCTTGTCCTGTTGAAAGGCTTCAAGCCTCAGAATGAGTTAGCCAAATTATAAATATTCTTATTTTTGAGAGTCAGTTGATGTTCTAAATACCTAAACTGAGACATTTAGGATTTTTCTTAAAACAAACTGTTAAAAAAAAGTTTTAAAAAAGTTTAGATAACTAACTGAATTTGAAGGAAATTGCACTGGATTGCTAAAGAAAAAAAATATTTTTAAAAGCAACCCCCAAATATCAACCTTGATTTCTTGTAGGGAAAGAAGAAAATCGAACTGAAAACTGTTGACAAGGCTTTTTTAAAATATTAATTTCCTTCACAGTGCTGTATGGTTTAGGATAAAATATTGAGCTCATAATTTAAACCTTTAGAATATTGTAAATTCAGCATTTTCAGGCTATGAAGTTGCTTAATTCACGAGGAAACAGAAGGACAATGGGGATAATAGGGGAAACACCTTAGCAAATGCTTTGGCTTGGCTTTATGTTTTGTCATTTTGTGAATCAATTTAATTTCCTTCAATCTTCCCTTCCGAATGAACAAATAACTCCCACTCCCTAAAGAATGCTGGAATTTTTTTAACTTCAGAAAAGATACAAGTGTAGAAAGAATTCTAACACTAATAGTATATTTGTAAATGTAGATTCTACATCTACTGTTCTAATTATTAGGAGCTATTGAATTATAGAAAAAAGTGTTTATTAAAATATTATAACACAGTAAAGGTGTGTGTATATAAATTCACAAGTATGTTGTTAAATAAAATGTAATACATAGTAGAATTAATTATTATCCCAAATAACAAATTAGGGAAATCACTTCATGCATCATGATTTCATAGACCAGCAGTAGCCTGCCTAATCTCAGTTCTGCAGTCCTTGTGTAAATATCAGCCTTACAGCAGCTACTTAAAGAGCAAGCTCACTGCACTGCCATCCCAAAGTGCCAGTGCTGGGAGAAGGGATTTCAGCAGGGAGAAACTCGTGCCAGCATGGGAGCAGAAGCAGCGCATGCAAGGTTTCGCTACATGCTCGCTGGAGCGGTGCCAGGTTTGCTTGAGGAAAGAGGCAAAAGGAGAGTGTGTTTCTATTACACACTTCAAAAGTGAGGTCTGCGAGGAGGTGGTGGAGTCAGCTCGGCCCCTGGGGAACATGAGTTACTCTTCTACGTACATTTTGTTGTTGTGTCTTGAAGAGCATCAGTGGACTCACATCTGAGAGATTTGATCCGGCGGGGAAGGTAGCTGGTGTCAGAATTTAAAGAAATAGACAGCTGTGCCATCACAAGTAAACCTACAAATGGTGGCAAGACCAGGCTGCTTGGGGATGGTGCTGGGAAGGGCTCTAGCAGTGTTTAATCATTCCGACTGTTATCTGGTGACCTTCACGTGGGCTGCTTTGTGTGTGTTTGCTCTGGTCTCTGCGCTCCACGGCTGGAGCTCATGCTGAATTCTGCCTCCGCTCCTGACGCCTGCGGGGACTGCAGTGCCGGCTTTGCTCTTCTCGCAATTAATTGCAATTACTCATTGTTCTCTTGTCACTTACAAGTTTCAACTCTCTCCTGTGATTTTAAGCTCATGAGTTTTTGCTAACCTATCATTCTGCAAACAACGAGGACATTTGGATACCTGTTTTATGCCCTTTCCTAGGTGCAACCATGGTTTTTTTAAAGCTCCATTAGTTACATTTGTAGGACCTTGCATTCTGGGTCTCAGTCTGCAGAAAAAAGGCAGCTTGGTCTTTTTTTCTAAACCATCTTATAAAGTTGCAGAAAAAACTCCTTGTTATAATGAGTTACCGAATTTCAATAAGCAACCTATAAAATGTCAACAAGTAAGCTCTAAACTTGCAATAATTTATAATATTAAAAATAAAACAAAAATACTTAGTGGTGCTGCATGGTAAGTAATAAGCTACATTGATTAGAATCATGTAGTGGTTACCATGATATGGGTAAGCAGGTAACTGATGTCAGGTTTTCCTTGAGAGATAAGAAGCTGAAGACATTAATTTCTTGGAGAAACTTCACTCAATTTTCTTTTTTTAACTTCTTTGTATATGGTGATGGGAAGCAGTCTTCTGTTTCAGTATTAAAAAGAGAGGAATTAAAAGCTGGATGGCTGTTTTCAGGCTTTTTATTGGGTGATTTAAATCATGAAAATACAGACTGATTATACTATGTGCTGGCACCTTGTAATCTTCTGGAACTGGTAACTGAAGAAAATGAGTTCTTTTCTTCTTTTAGTGTTCAAAGATTGTCCTCAAAAACATTCCAGTGATGTTTACCTTTGATATTTCTGTTAAACACTACCAGAGTTCCCCTGTGAAGCGGGAAGCAGATACAGATGGCTGCAAACAACTGCAGGTGTCTGGTAGTCAGCTCTTGACTTCTGATGAAGGTTTTCAGAACAGGAATGAAATGTCACCGATATGCTGAAATACCTATGTGGTGAATCCATAGGTTTAAGTGACTGCATTTTGTGAGTTATTTGATTTAGTAGAAGAATGAATATCTTATGGCAACTTCAAGTCTCAGGGAAGTGTAGTGCTTTATTCTTTGTTACTTTTGCATAAATCTGCTTTCAGAGCTGATACTGGTGTGAAGTACAACAACTTCCATTTGCAGATCCTAGGCATGGGTGACGGTGGCAGTGACTTTGTCCTTTCATTTTACTTCTTGTCAAGACCCTCATGAACTGGTTAGAGAGGAATTTTGTGCTTGGACAGAGGACTGGCTCCTACGTATTTTTCGTTGGGCTTTTCTAACGTTTGCCAAGACCAGGAAGGTTGGTTTATCAGTGGTTTTAAAAAATTGTCAGAAGTAAATAAATTAACTTGCAGCTGCTTAGTAGGTTTAAAAAATAGGGAGGACAACCTCACTTGCACAAGGTGATGTACAAGGAAGAGGCTATAAGTTTTGCATGGTCTGTCTGGTCCTTCACCCTTCCCATGGATAAAGAAGTATGCCGGCTTTTCTTTCAGTTGATAGCCATCTCATTTGGTGTGTGTGGTCAGACTGGGGAGAAAGCAGTGTGAAAGCAAAGAGACTGGGATTTAAAACAGCAGTTAGCCATTTCAGGTAATTCTCAAGGTAATCTCCTGGTCTGTGCTGCTGAGTCTGGATCCCCCTGATAAATGGTATATTAATTTTACATATGGGCAAAATGCGTAAGTGAACAATAAATAACACGACAGCTTTCTCACTTAAATGGCAACAATTCTGATACAAACGTAAAGTACAGGACACCTTTCTGTCCTGCATAGACCCCCCAGCCCTGTCACAGGCAGCTGCTGGCCCGGTGCCCTGTACCCAGCTGATAGAGAGGCAGTAAAGCGCTGCCGAGCGTGAGGGAATGCCTCTGCCGGGATGGCTCCGCCGGTCAGCGGCTTTTATCCTCCCGCAAAATGCTCTGCTAAGTTTGTTAAAGATTAAAGGGAGAAGCAGCACTGTGCTGCACAAAGATTTGCTTTCTTGTCAGCTGAATATGTTGTCTCCACCTGACCGACCGCAGTATTTTTGCTCTTTTTCTGAGCTGCTGTTATTCTTATAACTTGTGCCTAATTTATTGTTTTCCCTTTTTCTGATGAGGGAATGCCTAAGATCTGGCCAATGTGCTATACATACTGCCTCATTCTTTAAGTTTTCATACAATTTAGTCTTATTTGAAATGGACTTCTCTCAAAAAATAATTGGTGTTCTTGTTTCCTTTTATCTCCTACAAGCTGCACTAATATTTTGCATCTCCCCTGGGATTCCAGTGTCGTAACATTCAATTTTTTTTTTTTTTTTATTTAGGAAGAGACAAGTAACAATCCCTCATTTGCCTTGCAAAATGCTCCTTATTTTCTAAATATTTAAAGAACTAATGTTCATCAGCAGTCATTAATTCTGCCATACAAACTTGTTCATTAATTTCTGTTTTCTATGTGTACATCTGTTCTATGCCTGGGGAGATGGGCTGGTCTAAACCCAAATTATTCTCTAATGGAGGAAACCTTGGGACTGACAGCGAAACTCAGGTTCTTCCCAGTGCTTTGGAGTGTAAATAAACACTGTGTCTCACAGCAGACTTCACAGTAAATAGCAAGGCCAATAGAAATACACATCTGTTTACAAAGGGGATATTTTCTCTTTGTTTTGTATGCAACACATCTAGAGGAGGAATGCAAAACTGGTTCACGGTATGAAATGAAATATCTTCACTATGTAAGTTATTTGTTCTTTCGCTTCATGTGAAAACACTTTGAAAGAGAGTGTAATAAAGTAGTGCCTAAGGCAAACCTAACTCATAGATTATCTCTCTACTGCCTCTATTTTTGCTCAACTATTGCTTAATGCATTAATACTATACTTAATACACTGGCTTTTTAATATTCTAACAAATTATAGGTTGATACATGCTACAATGATTTGACGTTTCTAACTCTAGCACCTTGTGACTGTAGAATCAAAAATTGTTTGGGTTGAAAGGGACCTTAAGGATCATCTAGTTCCACCTGCCCTGCCCTGGGCAGGGACACCTCCCACTAGAGCAGGTTGCTCATAGTCCTGTCTAACCTGGCCCTGATTATTATATCAGATAGCTATTTTATCAGATATTATATCATATGACTATTATATCAGTTAACAGATTAGCAGGGAAGAATATTTTGCTTTAGGAAAAAGAATTTTTCTCTGTGAATTCTAATGTCTGCTAGGGAGATATCAGAATAGAGAAAATTCTATGTGTAGAATATATGTAGAAAATAATACAGAATATGGAGAATAATATTTTTGCTTTGCAAATACTGATCTATGTTAAAGGACTACTAACTTCACATCTTAATATTTCACATACTGTTGCAGATCTACTTAAAAAGCCATTTACAATGAGTTCTTTACACATTGTTTTCATATCTGGAGGACATAAAGGGCATTCTCGGGTCACATATGCTATTTAGGACACAGACTTGGCTTTACTAGTCTCAGATAATTGTCAGGATAACCTGTAATAGTCCTGTCCACCAAAGGCACTAATCAGCATTGCTTTCTGCAAATACTTTCCTGATCAGCTACACAATTACTCTGTCTTGTAAAAGACATGGATGTAGATATATATAAATATATATACATATCTGTTTAGGTGCATCTGTCCCTCAGAGCTCTTTTTCTTTTGTAATATATGGAAACCTTTTCTGACAAGGTTCATAAACTTCATTCAAAAATCAAGTAGACTGTACCTAATCAGATTTTACCCCCTTTTTCCCAAAAGTAACAGATGGTTTTTTGCTCTGTGCATCTTCTTCCTACATCTGTGTCTGTTTTTAATTATGAACAGTTGAATATAGCAATAGTGTCATGCCAGTTATTGTCATAATGAAAAACAAGAAACAATATAGAAATATTTTCCCCCTCAATATAAACTATGTTTTCATTGCTATCAAAAGGAACATGATAATTAAATCTTTCAGGTTATTTGCAGTTTCTTGTAGTTAAATGTGAACTCTAGTTGGTCTCCAATTTGGCAGGGAGCAGCTGAGGATACTAAGGTTGTTCATCTTGGAGTAAAGGAGGGTCGGGGGAAACCTTTTTTCTCTCTACAAGTGCCTGAAAGGAGGGTGTAGCCAGGTCGGGGTCGACCTCTCCTCCCAAGTGGCTAGAGGGATAAGTCCAATAGGATGAGAGGAAATGGTTTTGAGCTACACCAGGGGAGGTTCAGGCTGGACATCAGGAAGAATTTTTTTACAGAAAGGGTTCTTAAGCATTGGAATGGACTGCGCACAAGGAGGTGATGGAGTCCCTGGAGGTGTTCAAGAAACAACTGAATGTGGCACTCAGGGCCATAGTGTAGTTGACAAGGTGGTGATCAGTCCAAGGTCGGACTTGATAATCTCAGAGGCCTTTTGTTATCTTAACCATTCTGTTATTTTTACAGCCTCAGGTTGTGGGTACTGTGCTAAGGAGAGGGCATGCACTTCTTAGTTCCCAGCTGGCTGGCATTGTGCTGTTCCAAATTGTGAGTGACTGATCTCAGGGGCTGTGCAGACATTTTTAGGATAGCACTCTGCTAATTGTCAGAAGTGTTGGATTCATTGAGAACCTACCAGAGAAGGAATTTGGCCCTGTCATTCACATGGTCCAATTAAAACACTTCTGATTGAAGACCTTTATTCTGCAGAGTAAATACAGCAAACACAGTGGGCTGTCCTGATCTATCTGAAAAAGAGAACCTTTCTCTCCTTGTCTGATGCCTGGACAGGGCAGCTGAGGCAGCCTGAGGGATGCTTTGTGTCCTTTAGCCAGACTCTCCAGCTTCCTGGTCTCAATCTCATCTAATTTGCTGGTCCTCTCTGAGTTAGTGGAGTTGGCTTTGATGTTTGTACGCAGGCTGATATTCACAGCAAAATGGCAGCCCTTCCTCTTGTGTGGAAAGTTTAACCCAGGAACAGCCATTTACTTTTAGGAGCATAAGTGTGGATGTCTCTTTTGCCCCCGACCTCCTCTGGACTGAGAGCAATGGCCATCTCATTGACAGTGGGATCTGGTCACACTGTGTGCGCAGTTACTGGAAAGCATGCTCCTCTTTTTGCTCACTTTGGTAAGGCAGTACTCTGCTTTCTCTCAGCTGGCAGATCTCCCACTGACAAGAGCCTGGGATTAAGGTACTGGAGTAAGGAAGTGTAATTTCGGAGGTTGCTGACATTTGGAATTGAGAAAAGAGGTTTCCAGTGCATTAGAAAATACAGAATGGTATAGAACCCTATGATGTACCATATACAGAAGAGCTGGAGGCTCCTGTGCTTGTGTGTGTGTGTGCATAAAGAGCTGTTTTCTAAACCATACCCTTTTTTTCCTCATTATCAATGTAACCAGGAAGACTATTTAGATTTCTTTTTCAGTAGTGGGATAGCAGTGGGCTTCTTGAAAAAGCTAAATTCATATTTAAAAAAGGGAAAAGTGAAATGGTTATCACAGGAAATGGGTCTGCTCTTTCAGGCAAGTGGTGCATTTTTTTTCTGCACCTACTAATTGCTGAAGAATAATGCTCACCCAGATCTATCTTCTCCTTCTTTAGAAAAAAGCTTTCAGAAAAGTGGGTGACAGATTTGATCTGAGAAGATATTTTAAAGCGGATTAAATTGAAAGGTATCATGAATATTTTTTATTTCTGTTTTCTTTTATAATTGAAGTTGTTTCGTAACTGATCTAGGTTGCATAAAATTTAAAGTACCTACACTGTTTATCACATTTTTTCCTTTTCTTGCAGACAAAGCTGATCTATGTGTACATTCAAGAAAAGCAATACAAGTGATTTAGTGCCCAGTGGGGGATGGCAAATGACTCATGACATTAAGTCAACAGCTGAGGAGTACCAGGCAGGTCACGACCAAACACTGACAGATGCAGAACCGGGTTAGAGACGAGTGCCTTTTTTTGTAGTTTCAACTTTTATGCACGTGTCATTTTAGACCAAGCAGTTAACAATTGTTCCTCTGCTTGCTTATCTGCAAAAATATATGCAGCAACATCTGTACTACTTCATCTGGTAATTCAACAGTTTGATGACATTGTTAAATGCCTTTGTTCTTCTCAGCTTCTCAAAACGATCTGTTAGAGGTGTATAACTGGAGTTAAATTTCTCTTGAAGACATACATAAAAGCAGAGAGGATCCTGGAGATGTTCTTGCATCTTAGGTTACATATTTGTAAGTATCTGTGTATGCACATGTTTAATATGCATGGCACATTTCTTCTGGCAGTGTCCAGTCTGCCAGCACAGCCACTGATAGCAGTGAGGCTGGAATTGCATTGGGCCAGACGAGTAAAACAACAGCCTTCTCTGGTCAGTGTGGGAGATTACAAGGCTTGACTCAGACAAGAATGCTGGGTTTGTAGATGAAGAGGGATCTGCTCTTTGCTAGGACTTAGAAGAAGTGATGACTTAGTTATGACAGTCCAAGCCAGATGTTAAATTTACTGTCTAAACAAAAAAAGAGGTCTCAGTGACATGCCTGGGAGCAAGAAGTCATCTGAGTTATGCTGACCTCAAGCTGACTTTGTCTCTATGAAGAGGAAGCAAAAAAGAAACCAACATCCTAGATACTGTTCTCTTGTCTTTCTGAAGGATTCATGAGTTGACTAAGCAAATCTAGATTAAGGCAGAAAATTTGGAGCATCAGTTTTAACCCTTAAACTCAGAAGGGCATCAGAATTTTTGAAAATTAATCCTTAGCTTTCTGTGCAGCAGCAGGCATCCCCTCTTCCCATCTTCATAATAAGTCTGGTATATTTTCCTGACAATACAGTATCCTGGCATATGTTAAGGGTCAGTGAGCCTTTGCATTGGATTCTTACTGGTGATAACAGTGATTTATTTATTTTCACTCAAAGATTTCCTGGTATTGAAAGATTCATTCAAACATCTGTGTTTTGTCTTGATTTCTGAAGATCTCTTTCTGCTCTGAAAAGGTTTGGAATGGTCTCCAGGACTTCAGTGGATTAGTGATGCCGCTTAGTATAAAGAGTGTGTTTTCACAGGTACTATGTATCCAGCATTGCTGGACTACTGAAACACTCTGTTTTACTTTTTAATGCCCAAGACAACCATCTAATGTATGTAATGAATAAGACAATGGTATGAAAAGAAAATGGTTCAAGATGACAAATGAGTCACAGACACTGCCCGCTGCAAATGAAGAGCTTTCAAAACTGTGGGGAGAACCAGCAGACTTTGTAACCTGCATCATAAGCCATTACTGGCTTTATATGACATTTTTTGTGCTTAGGTGATTTGCTATGCATGTTACAGATTAAATGTGACACTCTACAAATTTAGGAGTGCAAGTGTAATGGGGCTCCCAAAGGAAGGTTTGCTGTCAAGCAGCCCCAGTTTGCCCTGCCTGCTTTCTGTGCACAGCAATCATTTCAAGTTGGCTCTTTGCAAACGGAGCTAACAAAATTTAATGTCAGAAAACAGTTTTGTTGTTGAAAGCAGCTATTGTGCTGTGCTAGAAAACAGACTAAATCAAGCCATTCTGGGGCACGAGACTGTGCTGTATGACAAGCTAGAATCTAAATAAATGCATTCTGTCACCCCAAGGACAAAGTCACAATGCCGCTTGTATGGACTGCATGCTTGGGTAGGATATCAGTGCAGGCATCAAACACGTGCCAGATAAAAATGATTATTTTGTTCTTGGTGGGCAATTAGGTTGTTCAAACCTTGTGTTTTCCTGAGCTTTCTAAAAGGTTATCAGCCTTACTCAACAATTTACCAACGTTGTCAGTTTTCTATACAGCTAAAGGAGAGATGATTTTTGACAGTTTTTTCTAAAATGCTACATTTCAAGTGCAGATTAATAGGCTGCTTTTCCACAAAAGAACTTTTGAAAAAGAGAGCAGGCTGTCTGTTTTGCAGTGAACATGGCATATCAGAATTCAGTAGAAAAATGCATGCTTATGTGACAGAGAATGGGGAATGTCTTCATGCTCTCTTTGCATAATTGTCATCTTGTATGAAACAGAAGTCATGTATCATGAACAGGTATATGTTTCTGGGCTTTTTGCAGGCGATTTCAGCATGGTAAATGTTTATGAAGAAAACTTTGCTTCTTTCAAAAAAATTCTAGTAAGTCTTTCTGTGTATTTAAAGGAGTAGGACAGAAATCTTCATCAGGTTCAGAGAAACAAAGAGTTAGGTTTTTTGGTGCATTTCAGATATTCTAGTGATTTTTAAACTCAGAAAGCAGAAGATATGAACCCGGAGTGTGGATACACTTTCGGTTAAATAGGGAGTCTGTTCACTGATAGTTATTTAGACCACAAGTTCTAAACTTTAGTTTTATAGATGAGGTTATTCTTTCCTGCATACTATGATGTACAATCTAATTCTCTAATCTACCTTATACAGGTCAAAATGTTTGTAGTAACTGCTAAAGAGAAGTGATATGTGGAAGTAAAAGAGGAAATGTAGAGTTACTGGAGAAGATGAAAGAGAGAAAGACTTTGTGTGTGAATTTTTATATAAAGTTCAGCTCCATTCCTGTATGTGAGTCTTTTAGAAAATGCTACCTTAACATGACACTACTTTCTTCTAAATATGTATTTTAATCCTGTCTCAGCTGCCATTAGTCAGCCCATATGAAGTTGTTAGTTCTTTATACATTGAAACTCTTTCAAGTGATTATTTTAGCCGTGAGTCTCCTGCAGCACTGTCACTCAAGAGTGGAATCTTGGAGATGCAGCTGCAAGGGCTGTGCAGGAAAAAAGAACCTTTTGCTCTGGTGTTTGACCATGGGAAACAGGGAGGTTCACCTCCAGCTCTGACTGGGGAAGAGATGCTGGAGCAGCAAAACTTGGAGCTACCCTCCTAAACCGCTGAAACTTGTACAAAGCAGTGTGTGCATGGCAGTGATGGCCAAGGCCAGCTGGTTTGCTCCATGGCTGCCTGGGCAGATTTGCAGCTGATGGCAATGTAGGGTTGCAGGACATTTTCAGTTAGTGTGACAAGGATGTTCCCTCTTCTTTTCACCAAGGCAATGAACCTCTTTCTGCTGTCTGGCTGGGGAGCTTTGTTGGGCTGCCATCTTTGTGCTCTCTGACCTGCACCAGCCTGTTGTCCAGGTCTGGATGGTGCCAGAAGCTGGAAAGGTTGCTTCTGCTGCCAGGAGCATAGACAGCACATGCGTGGGCAGGAGGAATGCTCTCTGGGTCTGATATACAGCTGGCATAGCTTGGCAGTAGAGTAAGGCCCTGCTTTGCACTGAGTGCAGGATACTCCTTCTAATGAGAAGGTACCTGGCAATGTTGGTTTTCTTTGTAGATTGGGAAAATCTGATATTTTTGTCATTGCTGTCTAGTCTGGACATCATGATGGAAAACACTTTGTCAAGGCTCCAGTGGTCTATCTACACTAGTGCTAAAATGGATGCTTCTGTTTCAGGGCATGGGGGCTCAGAAACTGTGGCTGCCTTTACGGGGAAAACTAGTTCATAAAATAATGGATAGATCAGATTTATTAGAATTTTGTCTTCTAAAAGTGTACATTATGTGGATTCTTATACCAGTCTGCTAATGCATTTCCCCATTTATATTAAGAATTGCTTAGTGTTTGTTGTTTTAGGCCACATGTGTATAAAAGAAGTGTTCAGACCACTGCAGCAGCTAATGTAACAAAAAGAGGTTATAAAACAAGTAAATCTGGATAAAGGAAAAAAAAAATCAATGGGTGTGTTTGGGGGGGTCCCTTTAGCTACAAATATATACTGTCTTGTATAATAGAGTTCTCTTCACATGAAGCACTATTCACATTATGAATAGCCTTTTCAAGCAAATATGGCTCTCTGGCATGAGCATCGAGGATTGCTATGGCTGTCAGCATCTGTTCTTTTATTCTCAGAACAATTTTTCCATCCAACATTAGAGGCCAAAAGGATTTTTAACTATGGTGTAGCATTACATTGTAATTTTCCTACTACAGTCAGTCTGGCAATAAAAGTTTTTTCAATGAGAAAGTGAAGAAAGTAAGATTGTTTGTATGAATCCAATGCGACAGACCTCTTCCTCCACAACACTGTTAGCAGAGAAAGCATTCATTTTGTAGAATGACACACAGATTTTATGTAAATAAGGGGCAGTTCCTTCGGAACAGATGTTTAATACTTAATGAAACTATTTTCATTTATCACCCAGAAGAATTATATTTTATTCTAAATAATTGCCTGACTGTGATTGACTTTTAAAATGCAGAAGTCTATGAGCAACATTTAAAAGAAAAAGCCCTCTTTGTATGAGCTTTTTAAACAAGTGCATACATCATTTGTGCTTTGTTTCTAGCACAGTCTCTGCCAGCATCTGTGTGAGCTTCACCAAGGAATCATCACTGGGGTCTTTGGAAGCTGTTCTGGCCAGCTCTGACCCTCTGTAAAGGCTTGTGGTGTCTGGTTGTAACACCCCATGCAGGAGGCAGATTTTGCAGTCGCAGCTAGCACAGCCCTGGGCAGTAAGGTCCAGGGTCTATTTTTATTCCTTCAGTAGGATGACCAACAGCAAGGAGGGGAAATGCCTGCAGGGTGTATCCAGTGCTGTTGGCTGAGGTGGGTGTCCAAACTGAGAGGCAATTTTCGTTCCTCCCCAGTGGTGGGAGGCTGGATCTGTTCCTTGCATCCCACCAGGGGGGCAGGTGAGATGCAAAGAGGCTGAGATGGCAGCAAGTGGATTTGCTCTATCCCAGGTAGCACTTTTGCTGCTGCAAGGAATCTCTGCTGGTGCAGTGATTGTTGGCAGGAGCATCCTGCCCTCCTTTTGGTCTGGTGTGGATTACACCTGCCTCCAGCTTTGTCTCCAAATCATAGATATTTCTGGTGTCTGTCGCCAAGGCATCCTAGCAACTGTGACAAAAATAAAGGTGGGTGAGTGCAAAGCTTTTGCTAGAAAGTGGAAGAATTCAGAGAGGTTATAAAGCCTTGTTCACTGTAACGCTCTCTGCCAGCTCAAATTGCTGAAGTTGCAGCAAGCCATGGGCACAGAGCTGCCACTGCCCCAGCAGAGAGGAAGGATGTTGAAAAAAGCACCCACAACCTGATGGGAGAGGTAAATTTATATTGTTTTATTAACCAAACTGCATTTCCACAGCAGAATATTTAGTGACATCAATGGCAGTTCAAAAAACCCTAACAGTTTAAATGTTTCATTGATTTATTATTATTGTTATTATTTAAACATTTTTTAGCAGAACAGGTAGATTTTCAGCCTTTCATAGCAGTTGCCTTGTGTACTTTCCTTTAGTCCCAGCTTACTCAGTGCTGTGTTAATTTGATATAATGCCACTTTAGGCAGAAGAAGCATTTGATCAGTCTGCCTCTAACTGCTGCTGCTCTGCATATACTTTCTGTTTTGAAGAATGGTAATCCTTTGTATTACACAATCCTCTTTAAAAAAAAATAATCCTGGTGTTATATAAGTGATAAGTAATGTGTCCTTAATATATTATTGTGGGTGGGAATGTTTCATCACGAATACTTTTATCCGCATAACTATCAGTGAAAATGAGGGGGAATAACATAAAAATAAGACTCACACAATGTCATTAGGCAGCCAGAGGTTCAATCAGACTGTGAGGGTCCCTTTCCAGACCACAGCTTTCATATACTTTCAGATCCCCTTGCTAAATATTGCTGCATATTGCTGTGCCTTCCTTTCCATAAGCAGTGATGTTTACATCAGAGTTCACATCTCTGCTGTGGGAGAACTTTCAATAAAGTGCTCACTAAGTTTAATTATTGAGAGGCAATTTCTGCACTTAGATTATGTCTATTTCCAAATCTGGAGCTGTTCTTGAAACAACTTCTAGCTTCTTCTTATGCTTGCAGGATGCTAGGATGTACTAACTCTAGATAACACCATCTGTGCATAAAGAAGATTTCTGAATGCATGATAGAACAACCTCAACAAATATTTAAAGGAGTATTTGGGGGTTTTTTATCTTGTAAATGGAAGTGTCAGAATTATGCTCTTCCAGCATAGTAAGCCACTGAAAATTTATAAAAGGTTTAAACCCTGCTTAAAGAAAACAAACATGCAGCAGAAGTATTGTATCTTATTCTGTGCTAATCATTCTTCTTGACTCTCCTTTGCCTTTGATTATTGCTCTGTGTTCTTGCACACACAAGCAGTCCCAAGTAGAAAATCCTTTATTTAAACAAATGCTGTGTTGAATTTTTGTCTTTTGGATTAGAAAAAGAAGATTATTTTATGTTCATTAGGGAAACTTCTCTTTGTAAGAATTATGAAGTCATTATCATCTCATACAAAGTTGTATCTTATTTTTTATCCAGATGTGAATTGTCTTTACTAGAGTGATGATTCCACACCAAAATAATAAATATATACAGGATGTCATGCTATGTGGTGGTAATCAGGCTGTTAGTTTCAATTAATAACAGCAACTGGAAAAGCACTCATCACTTCTGTCTACACTGTGTAGGACACAGAACAGTTCTGGAAGCTCACAGGTTAAGTGATTCAGAAGTACTCTTAGACTGGATGCAGGGAATCTGTTTATACTTTGAAATGCTTTAGAGTTGCAGGGTTGTTTCCCCTTTCTGAAAGCAGAAACTTGCAACAGTAATGATTATATGAATATTTCTGTACAGAAATCTATTCAGCTTAAAGAAATTGTTTTTTATTTGTAGAAAAAGCAGAATATAAACAAAACAACCTGTTGGACCATAATAGAAGGTTCTGATTTGAAAGTTGTTTGCATACTCACTAACAGTTAACATTGCTTTTTCTTTCCCCCAAATGTCTGCCTCTGGTTAAAGAATGAGGACTGAAAAGGGAGATGAAATTCATGCAGCCAACCAAGTTGTGCAGTCGGGCTATCCAAATGTCTTCTCTAATCTAATTATGATAAGTTATTGGGAGACTAACTGAAGACCCTAAAAAAACTCATCTGCAAAATCTTCTTGGTACCAGTCTTTCGATGGTATCATAATCCTGCTTGCAGGATCCAAGTCATGCACTTCTCTGGAAAGTCGTGCTTGGGATGCCACTCTTCCTAGGTTCCTCTCACTTCCCTTTGCATCCCAGAACAGTAGGAAACCCCACCTGCTGCTGGCTCTCACGGACAGTAGAGAGGGACAGGTCCAGCCTTTCATCTCTCCCACTAGGAAGGACCAGGCAGACACAGCAGCTGTAACCCACAAGGTCCTTCACAAATCTGCAGACACAGCTCTGGGGGACTGAGATCCTTACAGCCAGCCAGTTGCCAGGGTGTGCTTTGGAGACTGCAGAGCTTCTGTGGATTTTATTTGGAGTTGGTGCTTCCAACACCTACTGACAGCCCAGTCTTGGAAAAGTCTGTGCTCTGGTTATGAAAAGATCTCATATGTCTTAAGATTTCTCTAGTATAATATAACATAACATAACATAATATAATATAATTTCTGGTCTTACAGTCTCTTTGTAGGTCAGGCGAACAGGCTCTGGTTTTAGGAATTTGTGTGTCTGTTTGGAATGCTTCATGGAAGAAAAAAGTTCTAAGACCTCAGTAACTTGAAAACACACACGAAAAAGCAGTTCTTGCCTTAGTGGTTTCTCTGACAAAGAAAGGGAAATCCTTAGTGGAACAGAATGATCTGGTGTGGCTGCACTTACTTGGGTGTCAAGGGCCAGTAAACTCACTCTGAACTTTTATTTACATCTGACATTCCACCCAGACACTTCAATGAGTTTCTCTGGCTCTTTTTGGGTTCAAATTTTGGGTTTTTGGATCAAATTTTATTATTTTATCAATGCTTTCCTTCCCGTCTACTGGACTAGACTTTAATACGTAGAATAGTTTATTTATTATAGCTTGAATAGCTGTTGCTTCTAGAAAACATTTTCTGGTTGGAAGCAGCACAAGGTCTTTACGTGCTTTGCCATGAGAAAGCTGTGGCTGGTGGGGGTTCTGTCACTGAGAGAAATGACAATATCCCACACCTCGGGATCATAATGTCAGGCTTAACGTGACTGTCTTCTGCTGGTGGCTATCTGTCGTACTTAATATGTGAAGGCCTCCTCTTTCCTGTCAGCCATTCAGCTACAGGAATACAGGCCAAAGTGATGGATCCTCTCTGCATTTGCCCTTGGCTCTGGATGAAGTGAGCTGTCAAATGTTCATCCTTGCTGATTTTGACCCCCAGCTGGACATTGTTAAGAGGCAGCCTACAAAATGTACCCCAGATATCTGCCCCTTCCAAATCCCTGTATTTCCAGGGCACACCGTGCTGTTCTTGTTCACAGTTTCTCAGCTTGGTGCACTGCCTCGTGTTCTGGGACACCGTGTTGGGAGCAGCATGCTGAGAGTATAGCTCCTCACAAAAAACTATGAGGATCATCCAAGCTTGTCCTATAAATTGAAACAGATTTTTCTATTCAAGTGCAAGAGGATATTCTGTGTTCAGGTGCCTCTATTGCTTCTCTCACGGTCGGTTGACCCTGGCTGGACACTGGACACTTGGTGCCCACCAAAGCTGCTCTGTCACTCCCCTCCTCATATGGATGGTGGAGAGAAAATATAACAAAAGGCTTGTGGGTCAAGATAAGGGCAGGGAGAGATCACTCACCAAGGACTGTCATGGGCAAAACAGACCTCGACTTTATGAAAATTCATTTAATTTATTTCCAATCAAATCTTAGTAGGATAGTGAGAAAATAAAAACTATATGGTAAAACACCTTCCCTTCACCCCTCCGTTCTTCTGGTGCTCAATTTGCCTCTTCTCCTGAATTCTCTGCCTCTTTCTCTCCAGAGGCACAGGGGGACACGGAATGGGGGCTCAGGTCAGTTCATCACTTGTTAACTCTGCCACTCCTTTGTCTTCAGGAATAGGACTCTTCATACTCCTTATCTCAAATTCCTCATGCCCCACACCAGGTGCCAAAAAGGACTGTGGTGTGTTGACTTTGGCTGGCTGCCATGTGCCCACCAAACAGCTCCATCAGTCCCCTCCTCAGCAGGACAAAGGAAAGGAGAAAGTCAGAGGGAAAAAATCGCATGGGCAGTTTAATAAAGCAAAGGCCATGTGTGGAAGCAAAGGAAAATACAAGATTTATTCCCCACTTCCCATCAACAGGAGATGTTCAACCACTTCCCAGGAAGCAGGGCTTCAGTACATGTAGTGGCAGTGTCCAAAAGACAAACTTTTTTGTGGCTTACAAATGCCTCCAGCCCCTTAGCTTTTACACCTGAGCAGACATCCTTTGGTGTGGAATGTCCCCTGGGTCAGGTCGGGTCAGCTGTGTACCACCGTGGCTGGGGAGTCCCGGAGAGATCACACCCATGGTATGCCATGCCAGCCTTTTGCTGGGGAAGTCAGTGCTGGGAATAGATAGGCATTGAGCTGACCAAAACACTCAGCAGAGAACAATCTCCTCTTGAGAAGTGCTACTTTTGTTAGTCTGGATAGGAAATGCTTGAACTTTCATAGTGTCTTCTTCTAAAAGTTGTTGCTATTAATTATAGTGTTTTACTTAAGCTGTCAGGCAGCCCTGGGAGTTATGTAATTAAATTGCATTTAGCTGTTCAGGTAAACTTTAGTAAGCTTAGTATTCTTTAATGTAGCTTTTTGATTGGGGGACTTTTAGAGCTGAAAGGCTGGAGTCAAACAGCTGGATTCTCTTCCACTTGGGGAAGATTTCTTGTGTTTGAGGATTGCATCCAAGACCCATTTTACCATCTTAGGGGAAGGTGTCCCTCTCTATCTGCCATGCTGTCATTCTGTGAGGGTAAGACAGAAGTCCATTAAGGACTTGTTCTGCAAAGTTCCAAAATGCATTAGTTTTTAGGGTGTTCCTAAGACCGACTCTTTAAATAAAAGTCAGTGTATGTTTTGAAGAATACAGCAGTTAAATTTTAAGTGTCAAAAAAGACACACCTGGACGTGGAATTGATTTCTGTTCAGGCTCTGTGTGAAGTGTATTAGGACATCAGCAGTTGAAGACGATGAGATACCAGCTCTACTGTGCCTGGTAAAATGTTTAGTAAAACTTTGACTTAGAAACAGCTACTGGTTTTGTTTTTCAGACACAAAAAATGTGGAGGTTTTCTGTTTTTTGGAAAGAAAACTTCAGATGAAATATGGGAAAAAAATACCTAGTTCACACTCTCTGAGAGGGCAGCCATACAGGTAATAGATTTGGCATTAGACACAGCTGGGAGGTGAAAATTAAAGACTGGAGTCAGCTCTCTAGTACTTGCATAGAACTGACAAAGTTTTGGTGTTGTATTTTCAGCAGCAATGATAAAATTTATGAAAGCTTGGAACAGGCAAATGGTACCAACTCAAATAGCTAAAGAAGATATTTTTACCTGTAATTTGTAGTAAACGTGAGAATGCATCTGGTTTCTAGCCAATAAATATGAAGTAATTACTGCATTAAAGATAGAAGGTTTATCTTTTTATGCTGCAGGTTTCTTCTCCAATTACATTTGCTTAACATAATTTAATAGACAACCAGTTAGTATTTGCACAGGAAAACATTTAAGATGTAGGAAGCATTGATTTAATACTTTCCCCTCCATTAAAGGCTTTTCTAAGCTTTTAGGATCTCAATATGTTTTAATCTAAACCACTTGTGGAATCCTTCCCACATCTGTTTCTCAGGATATTTTTAACAGTTTTACAAACTATTACAAATGCACGACGTGTCTTCATACAAAGTTCTCCTGGTCTGCCTGGCAAGCAGAGGGGAACACAGTGGTGCTCCCACTAGGTGGGGCAGCATCCTGTCACGTTTTTAAGAACTAGCACACTCATGTTTTCTTCTGTCAGAAAGGACAATTTTCCAGAAGCCTGTGGGAACCTGTTGAGAGCCAACCCATCTGGAGCACACTAGCTTAGGAGATACTGCTCCTTACGGCTCCCCTTGGATTGTTATCCCAGCAGTTGACATGAGTCTGTTCTTGGGAAACATTGACTTTTTTCCTGCCTTGAGGTGGATGGGATCGGTGCCTGCAGAGCTGGGAGCATAGAAGCACCCCTGTGATATGGCCCAGCTGACTGCCTGCACTCCATCAGCTCTCTGCCAGCAGGGAGGTGGGACAGGAGCTTGTGGGATGAGCAGGGAGTGTAGGACTGCCACTCAGAGACAGGATTTAAGTGGGATGGTAGTCCAGGCTATGTGTGTTTGGGAATATTTACTGCTGAAATGCTTAAAAATATTTACTTACAAGTGACCTTTGCTTCTGCTTGTAGGTGGGATTTTTCTCTTAGTTCTGGAACTGCTTTTGGAAGAGGTCTGTGAGTGCCTGAATGGAAATGACATGTTGTGTCCCTTTGCTGTTGAGTTACCATTAGGTGCAGATGCTGTGGATGCAGGGTATTGTTCTGAACGTGCATTGCACTAAGTGCCCTGGTAGGAGTAATGAACCAGGACCGTAGTTCTGGTTTTTGGGTACCCTCCAGTCCTAGAAGATACAGTGTGATGGATATAGAGAACACTGGAATGTGCCTCAGGAAAATTCAGACCTATGGGGCATGTGTCATTTTCCCTTTCTGTACTTTTCTGGATGTTTCCTTAAGACGTCTCCATTGACTGTCAACAGATGCGTATGAAGGAGATTTTGGCCTTTTTTCTACAAGAGATGGGATGATTCAATGATGCAAAGGCGTATGCAAGTTACAATGTAGTTGGTTCTGGAGGTTGTCTGAACCTTGCCTTGTCACAATGCTTGCCCAGTTTCTCGTCCTGAAGTTGAATTTTAATGTTCCTCTGATGTCAAATTCTTACTCTCCTAAGAGTTTCTGTTTCAAAACAAACTGTTCATAATTCAGAGCACTCTGTCAGCACTTCTGGCAATAAATTTGCCTTTTTTTTTTTTTTTTAAAGCCAGTGACAATATCTTTTCTTTAGCCTTTTAAAGCTGTAATTGAATGTTTCACTTAACACCAATTTATTCATGATTATTCTAGCCTATCTAACATTTCTGAATGGTATATATCAGCCTATGAAGGGCAAGAGTGATAAAAACACTGAATTATTTACAAAAAATACTTATTAGAAAAATAATACAGATGATTCTTTATGTAATGATGATTCTGCATGTGGTGTTAGAAAAAGGGGAAATGGCTTTGAAGTGAGAATAGAGTTAGATTGGGTATGAGGGAGAAAAATCTTTACTGTGAGGGTGGTGAGGCACTGGAACAGGTTGCCCAGAGAAGCTGTGGGTGCCTCATCCCTGTTCAAGGCCGGGTTGGACAAGGCTTTGAGCAACCTGATCTAGTGGAAGGTGTCCCTGCCCAGAAAGGAAAATGTGTTTGAAGGTGACAGCACTTCAAAATTGCTTAAATTCCTTCCTTTAAGATCGCTCTTGTCTCTTTAGGGTCTGAAGTTTTTTGGGTGGAAGGATGATGGGTTACTGACTTTCAATAAACCATAAATTATTTCACAAATGACTTTTACAAGTGTAATACAATCCCAAATGATTAACATTCAACATATTAATGATCTTCTGTTATGAAAAATTATGGCAGTAGATGGAAGAAAACCTAGCAATTGAGATCTAAGTGAAAACCATGAGATGGATGGAATACTATGCAACACTGTAAAAAGAAAAACACTGATTTAAGCACGTCCTAATTTTCCTGCTACTCGGTTGTTTCAGGGTAGGGTTATCAGTATCTTTGTATTAACATGACTGGGTCATTACTAAAGGTCTCTCTTACTTTAAGATTCTGGGAACATAATGATTTTCTGGGAATAATCATAACATGCCTGAGCAGCTCCCCCTCTCCTCTCTCCCTCAAATTGCTTGTACATGGTCTAAATAAAATTCAGGTTCCACTAAAAATATTTTTTTTAATTTCAGAGACGGGGAGAGATATTCTTTGTATTTTCTTCTGACAGGCACTATTTAGATATCAAAGGGAGTGAAGCATTTGAGCCTTTTTAAATTATTCAGGACTACCATATATTTTACATGAGAAGATATTCTTGTATATCTTGATTAAGCATAAGAAACTGGTCTAATACAGTATCCATTCATTTTCGAATTCCAGATCCTAAGAAAGGAGTGTGGTATATATATGATTTTATATATATATATGTATGTATAGGTTATAAATTAATATAGATTTTATTTCTATAATGTAATTATTGAGGGGGGAGTGGAAAACATTAGTTTCCAGGTTAAAGACTGAATTTTCTAGTATCCTAAACATCAGCTAAGAGATGTGAACAGGCCCAAGAGCTGGACTTGATGATCCCTTCCAACTCGGCATATTCTCTGAATCTGTATGACAACTGTCTGCAGAGAAATATGATGCTGTTCAAACGTAAAAGTAGCAGGAAAAATAACTGCTGGCTATGTTAATTGCAAAAAATTTACGGAAGTATCTCTGTTTAACTCTTTTTCAACTTTTTCCCTTGAGGAAAACAGCTTGAATCACACTTTCTCTGTTGTTGAGGAAAATTCACTTGGTTTTAATCTTTAGCAATGAAGTAAAAATTACAATAAATGTTTAATCCTAGTGCATAAAAGCTCTGAATTCAAAGATATAAAATGCAGTAACAGAAAACTAATATAATTAATGTTTGTTGATGAAATACAGAAGTTCCACATATGGACTTGCTAGGGAACAGTAGGCATGTTCATTATGAGATACTTCATCAACACCTACAGACTCATGACACTATGGTAAATACATGGTTGGAATTTTTGACCAGTGACAGGGAATAGAAATATTTATTTAAAAAAAAGAAAAGTACTGTACTACTCAAGAAGGACTCAGCTTTTTTTTTTCTGCCT
>VZRO01003890.1:597394-688755 GCA_013397915.1 Daphoenositta chrysoptera | reverse complement strand
TTTAATCCTTGAGGGAAATCCAATAGTTCTTTAATGCATAAAGACCTGATATTTATTTTTATCTTTTCTAAAAAACCTCCCAGGTCTGTTTTTTTTTACAAATTATCGATGTCAAAAAGGTACACTTGTACAAATAAGCTCTTTCATGATGAACTTCTGCAACAGATGTGGAATCCTCTGGCTACAATTTTTAGCCTCTCCACTTTCCCCAGAACATAGCTGAAGTATCATTATCTGGTAGCCTTGCTAAAATCTGACAGTTATTACCACTCATCATGGGTATGCTCTAATGTCTGTCTCCAGAATAAAACAGAATAAAATAGGTGGCATCCCACGGCTACGAAAAAGAAGGGTTTCATTATGAATCATTCTCGAATCACCAAGTTAAATTTAGCATCTTTGGATTTCATCAATGTCAGAAATTTAATCCTACTGGTAGAGTGGAAAATAGAATTGATTTGCATCTAAAAATATTCAGAGTTACCTTATTTACAAAGCAATCCAACTTGTGTAGATATACTTCTAAATGTGTGTGTGTGACTGCTTATATACATCTAAGCAGCTGCCACCTTATTTCTAGTATAAGCAGTAAAATAAATAACCTTTCAATAGTTTACAAATTTGGCTAAAGAACCACAACTGAACATGGAAATCACAGGTTGCTGTCTTTGTCCATTTATTGTGATTCCACAAAAAATTTTTGTGCCAGCATGGCTGCCTTTGTCCCATCGTTGTGAAGCATGGGATAAAGTCTCTGGAAATGGTGCCACTGCACAAGAAACCTCTGCTCACTTAACCTTTTTGCTATCTAGTTACAGCATTTTCTCTGTAAATAAAGTAAAGCCAAAATTAAATTACCTGAAACAACCACATGCATTACCTCTTAGCAGAGTATTTCTTGTGAAAATATCACTGCCTTCCTCCAGAATATATAATTTTCTTTCATAAACTGTGATCTTTTGGTGAGATGTGGGTTTCTGTGTGTACATTTTAAAGGAGTGTATTACCAGAAGTGGGGTACAGCAGTTGTCCAGTTCAGGAAACCTGAAATCCACACATTGCTGACAGTCAATGACACACTGTATTACACCAGGAAAATGTATTTCTCAGTACTTTGTCAGTACTTTGGACTTGACAAAAACCAAGAACTGTGTGTTCCTTTCCCTGTACCTTCAGGGGAATAATCCTCCATCTCCTGCTATTCCAACACCAGCAAGAGCACATACTGTTTGCCAGTGTTTGTTTCTGTCCACCTTGAATATTTCTTCGCAAATTGATTTTATTGTTTCTGTGGAGAGAAAAGAAAAATCTAACCGAACCAACACAGTTGTAGCCAGTACAAAATATGTGCATAGTCCAGAAAAGCAAAATGTTCTCACTAGGACATGTTGGAAGAAATCCTAGCTTTATATAAATTAGTGGGCGTTGTGCCACTTACTTCAGTTGGAGCAGGCTTTTTCTCAGCATGTGCCATTTAAAGAATACTGAAAAATTCGGACCAATTTTGGTGGACCAGATGGTTGTGTTTCAACCTCTGATGGTACAAAAGTAATTCATTTAACTTTTTGGCACAAGGGCTGCATCTTTTCAAACTCAAAAATAATGTTTGGAATTAGAACTTGAACTATTATGATAAAATGAGAAAACTGGACTAATATAGCAACATAATGATGTTAAATTGGAAATTATTACACGCCTCAGAAAACAACAACAATTCATAGTGACAGTCAGGTTTTCTTCCCTAGTACTATGTTATTTGCAATTGACAGAAAAATCAAATCAGAAAATTGTTTTATGGCATAACTTACTTAGCATTTCAAATGCCCGTTAAAAAAAAAAAATTTTAAAAATGTGGATCGCAAAATGATCCCAGTTGTTTGACTGCAGTGGAGTTAGGAAATCATGTTTGGTACTAAAACAACACATAAAGACTTTAGGCCAGTATTGAGGAATGCTCAGCACACACCTAAACACTCTTTAAAGCATGTGACAGCTTGTAACTAGATTACCTTTTCAGCATTAATTTTTAATTTTATTGCTGCAGAAGGACTGGTATTCTAATCTAATATAATGTTCAAGGGTTGTTGATTTTAACTGTAATCTTCTTATGAAAATAAGACACATGTCCAACACTTGTTTCAGATTCCTTGCCAAGCACCAGAAATATAACCTTAGGAAATGTCTGTGAGGCCGTCATTGAATTGCTCTTTCCCACAGGAAAAAAAGAAAAGTAATTAATTTAATGCAATTAGACTTAATTAAATTAAATATTAAAAAGTTTTATGTAGTGCTGGAGCACTGAGTTATAAAGGTGATTTCCAGATGCCCAGGGAAACAGAGCCCCTTCCCACCTTGATAGAGATGTGCTGCTGACAGTGCTGGGGTGCCAGAAGTCAGTTTCTCTTCAGAGACTTGCTTCAGTAAAATACTTAAAAGTAAAATTGGGTAGTTTCACCAAAAAACTCCACAGGACTATGTAGAAGTCTTCCTATTTTGGTTAGTTTACATACCTTTGATGTTGTTTTGTTCAAATGAGTCTAAGTGTACTTTCTTTGTGCAAGGACAGACTAGCTTGAAAACAATGTAAAATGTGCCCCGTGCTCTGCTCAATATGTAAAAATCATAAAGGAACTGAGCTGATAGTGATGTACATCACTTAACTGGGGCATGCTTAATAAGAAAATCTGCTTAATTGGGCTATCTTCCAGAGAAGCTGTTTGGGCTGAGACTGAATGGAAATGACTGCTGCTTAAAAGGAACATTATGAAAAACAACAACAACAAAAATTTCATCTAAATGCAGGTGCATTCAGCTAGGGACATTGTATAGCAATAATTAAATGGGTACTCAAATAGGTATGAAATGTAGGTGTATTTTACTTAAACAGAAATAGACAAATAAAGATTATGCCTTCCTGTAGCTCTGCCCTTACAATTTGTGGGATTATATAAAAGGCATCATAAACCAATCATGGCCAGCAACTAAATGAATCCTAAACATTCCCTGTTTCTGTTTTGCTTTCCTGGCCTGCATTCATTTGCTCACATGGCTACACCTGCAGATGATTTTAGACAAGTGACAATCATTTCATCTCTAAATGTGATGCTTTGATCCTTATTATTATGTATTAGAATGCCTTAGAACTTTCATCCAGTTCTGCTCTGGTGGAGGCTTAGCAATTTGTTTCAGTAGCAACAAATATAAAATAATACATAGATGAGTGAACAAGTATCACTTCAAGTTTTGTGTTTGGCTTCTGTTCAGATCTTACACTTTTGATTCAAATTGGATACTTTCAATCTACATAAATCTCTATCCTGAGACTATTTTCTAAATGCATCTTATAAATGCATCTGTCTTGGTTACAGGTTCTTTTCCTGCTTCTTGGGGTACCTGTTTTAAACTGTGCTGTATCCTCTGTGTTGAACCTTGAGCCTGTTTTATGCGTTACGATTTTCCTCAAAGCACTGATGTCTCTGAGCAGCAAGATATATCTGCATCTCTTATTTGGGAATGTAATTCTGTGGGCTTCATCCTCATATGGGGAGATAGGATTTTGATGTCTTTCTCATTCTTAATGTTTGATTTCATTCTCATGAAATGTACTATGGACTTCCAGAAATTAGAGGAGGGGCTGTCTATATATGTCAGCTGGCATGAGAGGTTTCTTTAGGCAGACAAAGTGTGATCTGTGCCACAGCTGGCTTGGGAAACAAACACAGAGATTCAGTGAAAGAGAGGTTGGGCAGCAATGTCACGAATGGATTTTGATATAAGTTCATCTCCTGTCTTTGCCCAGGCCTATGGCAGCAGGCAGGAGGTGTATTGAAGTGACCAGCACCTCAAAAATCCACTCTGTCCACAAGTTCTTTAATGATAGCTGATTTAGTCTATTATAAAATGAATTATTTATTAATAGACGGGAAAACTAACAGACTATACTTAAAACAAATTATCACTACACAGGGATAAACAAAAGAAATACTACTAGTAGATTGACATACAGTGCACGATACTGGTAGCTTTTCATTTTTAGCTAGCAAAGAAATAGTATAAACCTAGGATTCAATGTATCTCACCATCCGAAGGCGGGTGGGGCACACATCAGGATCCTTTCACTCAGTCTCCTGGAGAAGTAACCACGAAGCTGCGTCCAGACTTCGGGGAGAAGTCTCCGACATTTTTGGGGTGTAGAGACTTCTGCCTCAGTCATAACTCGTGTATCTTTTATAGTCATAAAATCGTAACTCTTAAAGTCAGAAGTATCTCTTATCTCTCCCCCATCGGCTCGCCAGACTAAGCTGTTGATTGTAAATCACCTCTTGGCGCCAAAGATAACTGCTGGTGGGCTCCTCCACCCCTGGTTATCTCTTTATGCACCAGCTATTGTGACACACCGAGCCGGGGGTGCAGGGGGTAGTTGTCCTGCCACAAGCAAGCACTGATATGTGAGTTGGTATTGCCTAGAATGTGGTCCAGCTCTGCCACACTGAAGAGATCTACCTGTATCCATGATACCCTCTTAGATTTGGCTGCAATAGTGATGAGATTAGAGACTAGATGTCTTTCCTTGAAGGAAAGATTGATTTGTTGTATGAAATTTTAGTATGCTTTTTGGCTTTAATATTTTCATTCAAATAAACCCCAGATTTTCTTGATCTATAGAGGGAAAGAATTATGAAGAAGTAGTGTTAGAACTAAGTTTAGACACTACTACTTGTCCATATAAACCTTACAGCATGTTTTGGGTTATTGCAACTGTGGCCAGGGAGGACTTGAAGCTGTTTTCCGCTGACCCTACAGAAAGAAAAGAACGCATGGACTGGGTCTGTGCACAAAGTGGAAAGAAACAGGCTCGAGGATCTAATGCCCTTTTGCTTTTCTGCTATTCGACAGCCAGATGAGCTGCTTCTTGCACTTGCAGGAACCTAAGGCTCTTGGAGGGAGTGGGAAGCAATGAGTGGAAGGACAGACACTGCCATGTGTGAGTGCTTCCAGGGCTGTGGCCTTTCCAAGTCCTCCCTTTTGGATCTGGATCCACTGGATAGCACCACTGTGTGAAGGCAGGATAGAAACAGCTGGGCAGGACCATGTATTTTCCATGGACTGTCTCACGAACCACATTTTTACTTACATTTCAATGGGATAAATTAACTGTCTTTTAAAATTATATTTATCCAGGGTGTCTTTCTAAATGTGTCATGGTTCAAAAGGAAGTAGTTGGACTCGGTGAATTAGGGCCTGAGAAAAGATGCTCTGACCCTTCACCCAGAGAAAAGGAAAATGGTGGCAACATCTACTCCTAAGCAGGAGCAAGGGTTGGCCTTTGTGCAGCAGTGTCTGCAAACAGCAGAGAGCTGACCAAGGCTGAGATTTTTAAAAATAAGGAATTGCCTGTGTCATTTAAAGGTGGAACTAGGTGTCATTTTGTTTTGCATGATTTTTAATGATAAATGAATAGTATTCAAACTCCTTGCCCCTTATCAGGTGAGGCTCTGTTCAGAGTGTTGTCCCTACAGACACAGGTTTATGCCGTGCAGGATGGCAGTTCAGCGTGTTGGGGACATTGTGGGAAGCTACACACGTCTGCAGAGATGGCACCTCCTGAGAGGAACCAGGCAGGGCCTTTGCTCTTCATCTGCAGCTCTAGTTAGTTCTTGTTTGTGGTAGCTATTGTGGGGAAAGGAGAAAAACATGGTTAATATTAGTGTTAATGCCAGGAGTCTCAAAGTCTGATACAATAATATAGAAAGTCTTGTAAAAAATCCAAGCTGCAGATATATTAGCAATTGTACTCTCTTGAAATTTGCATACCAAACAAACCAAAAAATTAAGGAAGATGAAAAGGACATGGGATGACAGTTTAGCTTTGTAACAACAGCTGATGTCGTAGTTTATTTGCTTATGTTTTAACTGATATTTCTATTTCCAGTCCTTGTTTTCTAACCATAAGAAATGTTAAGATTTAGTTCACTGTGGATGTGAAAAGCTCTGTTTATTTGCTCCTGAGCAGTACTTTCAAGTTAACTGGAGACAGCAATCCCCCAAAACAGAGAGCAGCCAATATTCTTCTTGTCTGAAGTGTATGACATCGAAGGACTCAGATCTATGAAGTGAGGATGCAAAAACTGGTTTGTGCCCATCAACAAATTTCTAGAAAGAAAACTGTTAGTTAAAGGTTCTTGTCCCCAGTACTAGTCAGTAAAATGAGGGTCTGGTTTCATTTGGATGATCTGAAATATCTAAATTTTTCTGTCGGGTTTTTATTTTTTAGGCCAATGTAGCTGTCAGAGAATTGTATTTTCCTGCTCCAAATGTAGGTGGGTGTATGGGAATATGTAACGCAATTAATTACCCAGAGTGGATGACATTTCTTTTCTTTACAGGGCTGAAATAGAAGTCAATTTTCACTTTAAAATAGCTTGCCTTTCTAGCCTTCAAACAAATAGAGAAGAATATAGAATTTGCATGTGATGACTGTACCCTGTGAAATTCTTTCCCCTGCATACATTTCCTCTCTTTCATGTTATTACAGCAAATAACAGAATGTTATAGGGAATGATATACTGGTTTGATATAGAGCCCCAGGAGATGGGAATAGCCTGCTTTTGCCTGAGCCAGTTCTGCAGGAGGAGTTAAGAATCCTGTTGCTTAGCCTAGATGGTAGTGAAAGAACAGAAAAACTGTCTGAATAAATTACTTCAAGGCTCAAAATAAGTGTCAGAACAAGATTAAGCCTTAAACGTTGTGCAGTGCAGTAAGTACATGCAGAATAAGAATTGTTTTAGTATTAGGCAGTAAATGGCAAAAGAATAAAGACAAAGTTGTCAGCTGCAGAAGGGTTTCTCTTCCTGCTCAGAAACGTGTTTTGTTGCCACATATAGAGAGGTTTGGGCCTTTTGCCTTACTGTAATACTGTCATCGTGAGCCACTGCTTTGCCACTCTTGGAGTGTTCGCCAAGAAAATAACATGTGTTTATTCAATGTAGTTGTGGCTACCAGTAGCTGATTTAGAGTGCTGCTCAAATTCCAGCTTTGCTAAAGAATGTTTCTAGTTGTATTTTCTGATTTCATTGGGTTTTTTTTTTTCAATTTTCATATGTTTTCAATACACCACTTTCATGGGGCTACGTAGGAGTAATTTGGCATTTAACCTTCCTTAGCCTTTGAGTTGCAGTCCACTCCTGTGATGGGCAATTATGACATGCATTTCTTTCATGAACTCATCTCACTCCAGCTTTGAAACTGGTCACAAATATTTTGCTCCCATATATTGTGCATTTTTTTTCCCTATCCTTACAGTTTTGTATCTTTGGGGTGTGTGGGCTGAGGGCAGGATGTTTTGTGGATTTGACTTTTTCCCCATGACCAGCGGATACATACTAGCTCTCATTCAGCTGCTCGCTATCTTAAATTAACTCTTCTTTTACATCTTCTACCTCTCTGATGTGTTCCTGCCATTCCCTGTTTGCTTTAGTTTTACCACTTTACAGAATCTGGGGTTTCTGTGCCGTTGTCCCACTATGTGGTGCAGAACAGACACATACACAAAAATTTTGGCTGGCGCAGAGGTATCCTGTCAGAAGCCAAAGCAGCAGCTCTGTGCCTCAGCTGACAAGCCTTCCTCAAAACATATGGTCATGCTAATGTATCTCCTTGTAGGATGGGAGAGGATGTCTCCATGTAGGAGCCAGAGCAGCAGCGTGAGGATCTGTTCTCCTAAAAATAATTAGGCTGCTAATGTGAGGATTAGATTTGCTTCCTTTCTTGCTGCCTCACCTTTTAAATGCTTAGACACATCATGGCTCGTAATCCTTTCCTGCAATTTAAGGATTAGTGGTGTGGCCAGGTTGGAGTTTCATAACTGACTCTGGACTGCCACTAACCTGGATGATGTGCTAAGCAGATGTGTTTAGAGATGGGAGAACATGGCAGCTGAAGTGCCACCAAAATCTGAAGATAAATCCTGTATGTTCTCACTGCTCATGACAACATATGTAAGCAGAACATCTTTAGCTACCACAAGATCACTCTGTTCCCTTCCAAAGCAGTGGCTTTTGCCGCTTGTGTGCTGCCACCCACTCAACAAGGAATCTGTTCCTCTGGCATTTGGTTTTTATTTCTATCTCTTTTAAAATATAGTGTCTGTCACTTGGGAAGGTGTCCTGCCAATGGCTGTTTCAACACAAATTAACAAATAAAAGTCTCTTAACTTAAAGAACCTGCTTAAAGAGAGTTGAAGTTTGATCCATGGTTTTGGTTCATCCCCAGTTTCTGGATCCCAGTTTTTCAATTTCCCCCCCTCTCCTTGGAGTGTTCAGCCTCTGTCCATAGTAGATGTAGCTGAATAGCTGAAAATTTCCTATAGTTCATTCACAGGGACAGCAGAAATATATCAGATATGCTATCCTCCCAATATTTAGAATCCTGAGATTAAATGAAAATGCATTATTCTTTTAAAGGTTTATTCTTTGTACCAGATGTGGGTTAAGCTTGGTTTGCTCAGAGACTTTACACATACCACAGGTAATGTGCAAAGTGCACTTGCTCAAGAGTGCAAATGAGAATGGAATTGGATGCATGAAAAACAAATAGACCTGCATAACCATCTCGCTGCTTGAAAAATTGCACAGGTTTTTATGTGAATTTTAATGTAGAGTTCCCTTACTGCTATTTGCCCAGCTGTGGTACAGCAACCTCCCAAACCTCAAAAGGCTTGAGTAGCCCAGAAAAATCTGACTTGCTTTTTCTCTGCAGCACAGTAGATTGCTTTATGTAGAAAAACACAAACCTGTCACATCAGAGTTAGTGCTGTTATATGAAGACTTACTAGGGAAATATTTTTTGAAGAATTTTAAAATGTGACAGAGCTGCAATAGAGTATTTTAAGGTACTGTCATTGAATTCTAAATAATATGTCCTTGTGTCCAGCAGGCTATGATGAGCCATGTAATCAGGACAGTAATGGGCATTTCATTTTTCAAATTGTTTGTGCAGGGGAAAATTGGTAATATTGTGTAACAACAACTGTTTCATTGAAAAGGCTGAAGTGCTGAGGCAGGCATAAAAAAGTGCTGTGGTTCACTGGCTCATGAGCAAAGCAGCTCAGTATTGCTAAACATGCTTTACATTCCTTTACTTGCTGTCTTCAACAATCTTGGGCCATAGATACCATCAGAAGGCTATTGCTCAGGAACCGCTATTTGGAAACAATCTTCTATCTTAAAAAAGGAGATATTAAGTGACTTAAGATGAAGATAGGTTTGTGGGTACTGACATTTGCTAGATGTTGGTACAGAAACAGAATAATGCATAAAAAACCCCGACACCTAAAACGTATTAATCTCCTTACTGTCAGCAGAAAGTGGTGTGCTAATTTTCAGTTTTAATGAGTCAGCCAAATTAGTTTACCAAAAGGCAAAAATCCTTATCATCATTCTAAGGTGTGAAGATCCAGATGTAAAGTTTCTTCTGATATCTTCTGGTCAAGCAGTTAAGAACCTGTTCAATATTCCTAAAAGGCCTTGCTGTTTTGAAATCTTATTTTCCTGATTTTCAAATTGTTGGTTTTCTGGTGTTAGTCATCAGGGTACTTAAAAGTCCTCTTTTAGAGTAACAGATAACTGCATTTATTTTCCTAATATCAAACTATATGTACATGGCTGAAAATATTGGGTGGAACTCTTGGGAAATACAGCTTTTGTCCTACTCTCCCTCCAAAATTAGTATTGTCATGAGACAAGACTTTAGCTGTATGGTTTTACAGCCTAGAGAACAGATGTTATTCTTTTTTCTTAGAACTGGAAAACTTCTTAGCATAGAGATAATCAAAAATTCAACACCTTGATGAAAAATGTCATTTCTCTCTTATGCACTGAAATGGAGCCATTAATGATACCTGTTCTGGTTTTGTTTGCATGATGCTCTGGTAGAATTGCAGCTTGCTGACATGTATAAAATATTTGCTTTAACCTAGGTGGAAGTCCTGAGTCTTCAGTGATAATTAATGTGTCAGAAGAAAATATAGATTCCCCTAGAAATGGTTTTTTGTTGAAATGTCCAGACTTTCTTGTGCAAAATAATCTATTTATAGCATTGAAGGCATTTAAGGTGGCATTCTAGTACCCTTTTAATATTTAATGTTAAAGGGTCAAGTTTGTTGGTCTAATTCTGTCTTGATAATGGATCCTTCAGACACCAGAGGGTCAGAGGGTGTCTGATGTATTGAGGAAAAATAACAGGCTGAAGTCTAGCAACTTCACTATGAGGCATCTCAGCATCTAGTGGAGGCCAATATCTATCTCGTAATTATATCTAAGTTGTAATTAGGTTTGAACAATTATTCATGATGTTTTAGATATTGTTTAGATGTTTTAGTCGTTTAGACAAGCTCATCTGAAACAAATTTCCTGAACTTTTCTGACCTCAGGAAAGTTTTGGGACAGTACCTAAGTTTCTGTGGTACTTAGCTGGATATTGAGAACTACAAGAATTTTATCCACATGCTTTGCTTTTTGTGCTGCCTTGACTGCTGTCCTGCCTTCCTGCCTCTGTCACATTACACACCCTGATCCCCCAGGTCCTGCCAAGTCCTGCCCTACCATTCAGTGTCTCACACCAGCAGTGCTGTGCCACAGCGATGAACTGCTCATCCAGAGGAGCCACACAGAGGTGCATAAAGTTGGTCCCTGCTCTCACAGGCAGCTTTCCAGGTGATTTAATCACCTATTAAACAGTGTTTTGCAGCAGTTGCCCATCACATCTCAGGATTTCTTGGCCACGACCTTAGGAAAAGCATGCAAGGAAAAGCATGACAGTGCCTTATAGTGTCACAAAGTTTGGTTAGCCCTCTGCTAGGCTCCACAGAAGCTGAAAGCAGCTGGATCCTCCCTACATCTGGCACAGCACACAAGTCAGCTTGGCACAAAGATGTTCTTGTGTCACATTTCCTGCAGAGTTATCTCAGAGGTGATGGAATAAAAACCCTGTTCTGTCCAAGCTGTGCAAGATCACGTCAGGAATGAAGATAGTAGGACAGTTTATTTCAGTTGCAGGGAGAATGGGCTTTATCATAAGTAAGGTTTAGAGAAACATACAAATACTCTCCCAACCGTTTACCTGCTATCTTTTCCACTTCAATAACTCCAATTACGGGACACGGTAATCTGACAAGTATATGACAAGCAATTTAAAACAGTTTTAAATGTACCAGCCACTAAGGGCTCTCCTTATCTGATCGAGCTCAATCCAAATCCTTTCTGGGAGCAGCACAACCCACTCTGCACTGCAGTGAGAAAGGCAGGCTGGAAGCTGTTGTGAGAGCAGATGGTTCAGTGGGCCGCAGCTGATTCGTAGCTCATGTGAGCATGAAGTATTTATTGCACTCAGGAGCTATTCTTGTTTAAATACCCTTACATATTGTCTTTAAGTGCTGCTATTCCTGTTTTGTTTCCCGTAAAGAAGATGAACGTGCTTGTGCTAAATCCTTCCCATTCTGAATACATTTGGGGATTTCTGCCTGAAGAGCTGTTTCCAGGTACCCCGGTCATGATAGCTAAAATTAATTCAAGATGAGGTGACAGAAGTATCTTGCTACTGGCCTAAATAAGGAGCATTGATAATATCTCCTGTCTGCCAAGATGAGCTTGTAATCTCTGGAGATGAAGGCAACAGAAACTCTTGGGAAAGGTTTTGTATGAAAAACTTAATTACCCTTTCTTAAAACTGAAAATAATTCAAACTTAAAACACTTATGAAAAATAGTTGAATGGTAGGTATTTTAGCAACAGTGTTTTGGGAAAGATTTGGCTCAGAAAGCAGAGAAGGGTTCATCTACTATCGGCAGATACAGAAACTTTTACCTCTAATGTCTTGTTTCTTGCCCTTGACCTTCCCACCAGTTTTCAGGAGTCTGACAGAATGAAACAGAGATCTAAGTTGGAGTGTTTAAAAACAAACAAACAAACAAAAAAACCCCACATATAAAATAAAAAAACCTATCCTAACATTAGGTCTTCTTAATCTCAGAACCAAGAAGGGTCAGTGCAGAACTTGGTTATTGTAACTGAACTATGTCTGAACACTGGGTGCAAGTCTCAAACATGTTTTGTTTCCTGCTAGAAGTCTGTCTGTTTCTGTCCTGATAGGTCTGTGGTTAATTTTGCACAAACTGTCTTGACAAGAATGTTTTGTACAACTTTGCTCATCCTGGTTGACCTTTTCACCCAGCCTGTTCTGTCCTCAGAATTCTTTTGAACTGTTTCATAAGAAACTGATTTCTCTCTCATGAGGCAACAGGGAGGAGGTTCCTCCTTTTTTATAAATGCTGGAAAAATGGAAAGTCTACTTGCTCTAGAGTCCAGATTTCAAATGTTGTAAGAGGCATGACATGATGTCGTGGCTCTCTCTACTTCCTTCACAAATGAAATAGCTAAAGTCTCATTTCCTTTCTGTATCTGGAGATCCCAGTTTGTGAACATTCATTTAGGATTTACTAGACAGTGCTTGTGATATTCTCCAAAGAGAACATTGACCAATGCCTCCTCAAACCTCTCATAATGTGTAAGTAGATCTATGCATGCACTATGCTGGAGCAGAGAGATCTCAGCAGAGCTTTCTCCCAGTATTGCTTTATGCTCTGGCATTCAGATATGCTTCCTACACCTTCTAGACCTTTTTCAGACTGTATTTAACACACAAGTGTCACGAATGGATTTTGTGAATTTAGTTCAGCTCCTGTCTTTGCCCAGGCCTATGACAGCAGGCAGGAGGTGTATTGAAGTGACCAGCACCCCAAAAATCCACTCTATCCACAAGTTCTTTAATAATAGCTGATTCAGTCTATTATGAAATGAATTATTTATGAATCGACAAGAAAACGAACAGACAAGATTTAAAACAGCCTATTACTACACAGGGATAAAAAAAAAGAAATACTACTAGTAGATTGACATACAGNCTTATCTCTCCCCCATCGGCTTGCCAGACTAAGATGTTAATTCTTAGCTAGGTGTGAATCACCCTTGGGGCCAGAGATAACTGCTGATGGGCCTTTCCACCCATGGTTATATCTTTATCCACCAGCTATTGTGATAAACAGAGCCAGGGGGCAGGGGGATGTCCTGCCACAACAAGATATTTTAATGGTGCTTTGCTACCATAGTTAAAAGGTTGTTCTCATTTAACTGTTCAAGAATAATGATTTTTGTGAGGACAGCTCTGCAGGCAAGCAAATATTCAGAACAAGCAGATCTGGAAAATGTAACAATTCTCTCCAGAGTGGATTCTGTGTCGTGAGTGATACACGAGTAGCATGCTGAATAATGAGGAAAAAATGAACACTTAAAACAAGTACTCTTGATGTTAGAGCCCTACTTTACTCAGGTCACTAGGGATTTGTGTGATGTAGCTCTGGACAGTATTGTTCCTCCACAGAGATTTTCACTGCCTAGACGTAAGGCTCCTTTCTGTTCTTTTCAGTTATCAAACCCAACTCCAGACCTGCACAACCTTGTTGTGTTCCCTTCACTGTGTCTATGGAACAGGTCATTTCTGCTAAGAAATAGCAGTGCAAGTCCATAATTAAATACGGGTTTTTTGATTTGCTTTGTGTGCTCTAGGGTTTCTGGTTTGGAGGGAAGGCAGGAAAACGTTTTAAGAGGTAGAATGTTCTTGTTTTCCTCTCTGGGCTCCACCCTTCTTGTCCCATGGCTTGTTGCTGTCTGTGCTGAAGGTTGCCTACCCTTTGGATCACACTGCAGTGAAGGGGAGGCATCGAGTCTGCCAGGTTTGAAGTAAGCAAAGTGGTGAGGGAGAAGAGAATGGACTAAGTTAGTGAGGGAAAGAAGATTGAAAAATCACCATTTGTCAAAATAGGCAATAATTGGCCTACATTATAATGACTTAGGTTTAGGGGTTGCAACTATTTGCTTGTGTGTTACTACTCTCGATCAGAGTTATTTCATTGCACTCCAGAAGGCATCTATAATTTGCATTTTAACAAGGTAAAACAATAAAAAATGTCTTACAAGACTAGTCTTAGACAAGAGAAGCCATGTCCTAGTACCTTGCTGACATCTGAGATTTGTTCAGGGTTTCACAGATTTACAATTCTAAATCCTACTTGCCCATAGGATCCAAATAGCTTTCAAATTAAAATTCTGTGCAAAGCTACAATAATTTGTTGAGAAAGGATCTATCACAGTCTGTTATTGTTGAATAGAGATGATAACACCTCCTTTGCAGTTTCACACATTCCCTTTGTTTTTGTGGTGAACTTTCCAAAATTAGGTGGCTAATTCTGGCAAGGAGACAAAGCTTTTCTGGCACAAGAAACTTGAGCTAAAGTAATCTGGCTGCTGCTGAATTCTTTGGAAATATGCAGGTTGCATTTGGAGAGTGCTTGACTGCTTCCTTAATGCATTTGGTTGGTGTAATCCCTTGGGACAAGCCTCCAGGAGCAAGAAAGATTTCTAAAGCACTTCTTCAAAGTTCTGTCTCCATTAATAACTTCATGCCTAGAGAAGATATTCTATACAACGAGGAGGGTGCAATTTATAAATTAAAGACACCTAAGGGAACATTTTCTCATTCAGTTAAAAGCTACAACCATGAACCTTGCTTATGTGAACATTTTGATTCATTTCTCTTTTATAACAATTTCTGGAACCACATGAGGGATTGTTTTTTAGTTTTTTTAACCAACAAAAGGCTCAAACTAATCACTCATGCTATTAAAGCATAAATATTGCTCTCACATATTAACAACTGCAATGGTCTTGCCCAACCCAGCCCCTGCCTGGACTCTCTGAGTTCATTAACACCAGTGCATGTGCCTTTGCATTTCTTCTTTGCATTTCTTCCTCTTCTCTTTTGATACAGGTTGAGTTATTAGTGAAAAACCTTGTAATTAATGTACAGACCCTGAGCATATCAGAGAGGGATTTTTTTTTTTTTTTTTGAGCTGTTATAATTAGCAAGGTCTAGCTCTCAGGGCTGTAGGGTGGGGGCTAGGATTTGTCACCTGAGGATGTGTCTGTCACTAGAACTATTTCACCATTTTTCTTCAAATCAGAAGTCTTAATATGCTCCAGGTTCAACATACATTTGTGATATTTTAGCTTTGTATGCTATCAATAAATCCCTCTTTTCACAGGTATACTTAAACCGTGCCAAGCTATCTCCCTGTGAGGAAACAGAAACCTTTATCAAGTACTGAAGATGAATTTAGAGCAATGTGGTCATTCTGTAATGATTGACTTTGACTGAAATGAAACACTTGACCTCTGTAGGAAGACATTTCACTCATAAAATCACAGAATGGGTCAGGTTGGAAGGGACCACCACAGTGGGTCATGTGGTCCAACCCCTCTGCTCAAGCAGGGTCATCCTAGAGCACGGGGCACAGGATTAAGTCCAGGCAGTTCTGGACTCCACAGCCTCTCTCGGAAATCTGTTCCGGTGCTCGGTCACCCGCCCAGTAAAGAAGTTCTTCCTCTTCTGGTGGAACTTCCTGTGCATCAGTTTCTTGTCCTATTGCTGAGCACCATCAAGAAGACCCAGGATCCATCCTCTGACACCTTCCCTTCAGGCACTTACAGACATTGATGAGTTCCCTTCTCGGTCGTCTCCTTTTCAGGATGAACAGGTCCAGCTCCCTTAGCCTTTCCTCATAAGAGAGACACTTATAGCCTTAATCATCTTTGTTGCCCTCCACTGGACCTGCTCCAGGAGCTCCATGTCTCTCTTGCCCTGAGGAGCCCAGAACTGGACACAGCACTCCAGATGTGGCCTCACCAGGGCTGAGTGGAGGGGCAGGATCACCTCTCTTGACCTGCTGGCAATGCCCTTCCTAATGCAGCCCAGGATACCTTTGGCCTTCTCACCCACATGGGCACCCTGCTGGCTCATGGACAGCTTGTTGTCCACCAGGACCCCCAGGTCCTTCTCTGCAGAGCTGCTCCCCAGCAGGTCAATCCCCAGCTTGGGCTGGTGCCTGGGGTTATTCTTCCCCAGGTGCAGGGTCCTGAATTTGTCTTTGTTGAATTTCAGAATATTCCTCTCTGCCCAGCTCTCCAGCCTGTCGAGGCTGCACAGCACTGGGGTATGGACTGCTCCTCCCAGCTTTGTGTCATCAGTGAACTTGCTGAGCAGGCATCTGCGCCTTCATCCACGTCATTGATGGATAACTTGGGGGACACCACTAGTGACATGCCTTTAACTAGACCCTGTGTGACTGATTACCTGGCAAAAAAGTTTTGTCTTTGTAACATAATTGAAAAATCTGTTGTTTTCGTGATCAAAATGTAATTCATTTAAGTGTCCTCCTTTTCTGGGAAAAAAATCTATTCATTTAATACCATGAAACAGTTCTCTTTAGAAATATGTTAAGCTTCTGTACCAATTACTCTAAGAGCTGTTAAATTTAAGTAAGTCTGGCACCCTCGTCCAGTTCCTTATGTTCTAGATATTTACCTATTAATGTGCAACAGAAAACCCTAAGAAGTCTACAGCGAATACACTGGCACTTACCTGGAAGAGTTCCATCCCAGCATTTTAATAAAATAATGTATTCGGTCACGCTGACATGATTTGTTGGTTATGTTCAGGTCTTGGAAGACAAGTGTTGACATATCATAGCTTTCGGAGTACTCACAAGGGTGTCCAGAAGGAAGGTCACATAAGAATTATGAAATGAATTGCTATAATAAATGGAGAAGTCCCAGATATCTTCAGTGTCAGGCAGATCCTTTTGCCATTAACTGTGTCATGTTCATTTTATGACAAAAGAACCTTCAAGCCTTCTAGATGTGTCTTTTTTTATAATATGGGGAAGTTTAGTACTGTCAAGTTGGGTAGAGGGAATTGTGATGATTTTGCTTTGAGCAAGCCAGGAGCACTGTTCCTGCCCATGACTAGCACACTAAAGCAAATCCACTGGTTCCACTCAAACCAAACCAGGGAAATATTATTACAATTTTACAGAATGTAGCACAATTTAATGTGATGTATTTTGACTCCAAAGAAAATTAATGCAGCGGAATAGGTAGTGCTGTAGCATTTGTCAGTAGGAATGTAGAAAGCTTTTAGTATAAACTAAGAATTTGATGTTTTTTCCTGCTTGTTTCCTTTACTTCTTTTTCCTGTTTTTTTCCTTTTTCAAACAGTATTGTCTGGTTTAGTGTACAGTAAGCTGTGGACCAATTTTTAGGCTTTTACTTCTAAGTGGAAAATGGACAGACTGACAGATGGGGAAAAACATATTTTTGTTAATTGTGATTAAATCTTTTCTTTAAACTACCTCTGTTGCTATTGAAACTTAGAATTTTTCAGATTGTTTTGGTTTTTTGTTTCAAACAAATGAACTTTTGTCCCTCTCAAGCTATCTTTTGGTAACATTTTGAGTATTTTCCAACATTCAAGTCTTCCAGCATAGGGAATAATTTTTTTAATATCAAGGGCAGATGGACTTATCAAAGATTTGAAGTTGTGTTTGCCTTAGGCATGCATGCTAGACTGGTTATTTAGTCTCATTGAACTTAAACCAAAGATGGAACAAGCTGGAAACATTCACTCCATGCTTCTATGTAAATTTTCATTCTATTCTGAGATCCTGGCAGCAGTATTCTGGGACCAAAATTTCTGGTAGTATTTTGGTACTTCTTGGAAACTGAAATAGAGCATGCAAAATCTTGTGAATGCTTCTTAGACATTTTATATAAAAATAGATGTTCAAAAGAGCGTTCCCAGTTATAGCCAAATGATTCATCTGCTGGCAGTGGGGTATCAGCCCTGGTATTTTATCTGCTCACCTGCTTTTGCTGCCATAGCAGATCCCCATGTTCCCTGCTGTCAATACACACATGCAGCTTCTGCAGCTGGCATTCAGGTCACTTTCGTTTCCCCTCCCTGCTCACTTGTTTGTACTTCCTATAGAGTTCTCTCCAATCTAACTACTCACATCAGCTGGATTTCTTAATTCCTAGTGAGTCTCATGGTCATTCCAGCACCATTGAGGAATTGTTCCTTTATCACTGGGCAGTATCTGAAATACTGAAGTGAAAGAATGCAGGAGGTAATTGAAACAGTTTTTATTTTCTGATGTCACAACATACCACTATCACAAATACCAAACTTTCTAAACATCTGGAAAAATGGTTTGTAATCAGGTCCTTTCTAGTCCTCAATACCACTTTCATTTGGCTGTATTTACCTAGCTCTCAGAAAAGGGGGAAAATGAAGAGGAAAAAAAATACAAGGTCAGTGCACTCAAAGTCTTATGAGAGTTGAGATCTCTGGGTTTAAAAGGGCACAACTAAGAGTGAATCTACACTTGGAATAATTCCTTGGAGGTGAGGAACCTTTTGCCTGTCAATAACAAACTGTGGTGGCTTGACCTCGGCTGGCTGCCCACCCAGCTACTTTGTCCCTCCCTCTCAACAGGACAGAGGAAGAAAATACCACTTTCCCAACCCAACCCCTTCTTCCCAGGCTCATCTCATACACAAACTGACATCAAATACACATTTCAAAACTCTCAAGTTTTTTTTTGCATTGGTACCTAATTACACAAAAATCATCCTGATATAACAACTAAATTAGCATTTTTTGCACAGTATACTCTGCAGAATGTGCCCCAACTATGTAACAGTGGAGCCTGCACCTGAGCTGATGCTGGGCTTTTCCAGGTTGTCTGAGCTCTGAGCAGGAGAACCTGCTCTTCCAGAGAACCTGTGGTCTTGGTTTGTTGTGTTGCTGGAAATGCCAGGTAGAGCACACGTGTCCATGGAAATACCACAGCAGTCTTTGTTCCCATCTCCTTTCCTCTCCCTTCAGGGCATGCTACTTGAATGGGTTTTCTTTCAAGTTTCTGCCCATTTTCCTACTCTCAACTTTCTTGTAGAGATAGTGAGCAGATGAAAGTGTCTCTGCTACTGGCAGTTGACATATTTACCATCGTCATCCATCTCATTGGTAGAGGTGCCCTTTCAAGGATGTTGATGAAAAGTATGAGAAACAGCACTGATCCACAGGCTTGTCACAACTTCTTACTGCTGGGATAGCAGCAGTTCCAAAAACATGTTGGATGCTTCTCAAGCTTAGAAAAAGACTTAATTCTTATCCAGAAGAGTATGCAAACCATATCATTAGAGCAAAAATAGCCTAGGAAATTAAAAGCATAGAAAAGCTAGCTAATGCATGGAGAGAGAAGGTTTCCAGGTGAGTGGAAATATCTGCAGGAGTGAACACTTATTCAGTGTCCCAAAGATGCAAAAGACAAAGACACACTGCTGTTGCTATGCTGTACTTTCACAGCTACCTTTCTTTCACTTCATGCATTTTTTGTCTGTCACGCTGGAGGTGACGATGACACAACCAGCCATACCTGGAAAGGGATATCTGAACTGCTTTAAAATGTCACTGACTTGATAGAATGTGTGGTGTTCACAGCAAACTTAATCCAGGAGATTTTTCTGATAATTTGTGATTAGAAAAAGCATCCAATAAGAATCCTTTAAATGCTGTGATAGACCCTATTACTTAGTTAATTAATTATTAATTAGACCCTATTTTTTAATAGACCCTATTAATAAATTCCTATTGCAATGAAGAACTCATTTTACAATTGGTTTCTTTTTAAAAGGGATTTTACATCTAATATATATTTCTTTTTGTAAGAATAGCTTCTGCAAAAAAAGCATTTTCCAATTTGAAAATAAACAGAGTAAAGATATTAATCTCTTGCTTCCCTTTGCTGGGAGACAGAACTACTTAAGTGAGGGAATAGCATGTCACTGAATAATAAGCAACACACATTCATCTTTTCTAGGAACTGAAGTTGTAGCCCACTACAATTACCAAAAGATGACTTTTTGAATAACTATATAAAATCCTACATTCATTTTCTTGAGATTAAAATAGATGTAGCAAGAAGGCCTTACAGTTTGGGGACAAGGAGGAAGCTTTTCTTATATTTCTTTTATTTCTTATATTTCTTATTTATTCTGTTGTTTAATTTAACAAAACCATGGATGTCAAACTGGCATTTTTCAAATATGTTCCAAGATATGCCCCTGAATACATGACGTGGGAAACAAAGACAGAATTTCTAGCAAAGCTGCCATTTCTTTCAAGTCAATATTTGATATTTAAATAGATATTAATTAGTTTCAAGCTGTGTAAAAGGTCTCTTGCCCTATTAACTGTTTTATTTAATTCTGCTGACTAAAGCTGGAGACTTTATTTTCTGGTAAGATCACATTGTGAAATGCAAGTAAAAAATTCTTTGATGTTTTAAACTTTCTTTAATGTGTTGTAAAAACCTAAACACTGGTTGTGTGTATACGCCTGAGTGGGCGAATATATGTATTTTTGCATGCATATATATTTTACAATGGGTATTACTTATCACCACTAGTAAAAGGTTTAGGAACTTTGTTGTTGATAAGGGGCAGTTCTCATTGTCAAGTGGAGAGATATTAATGTGCTTTCTGGAAAAGTTGTATATTTTATTCATGGAAGTGCCATGGAATTGAAAGAAATATTTTTCCATGGTATTTGGTGGGGGTCATTTCAAGAGGAGGGTAAACTAGAGAGTCATGATTTAAGTGACTTTTTTACTTCCTTTGAGTCTTTTAATTTTATTATAGTTTTACAGAACTGTTTTTTCAAAAACACCCATGCAATTTCTGTCTTTCACTACATGCAGTGCTTTAGTAAATGAACACAACAAACATTGAAAGCCCCAAGCAAAAAATGATACATCCTTTTGGTTCATAGAAGATTGTCAAACTTTAGGACAGCAAATTATTTCCTTCCCTTATCCCTTCCCATCTCTTGAAATTAGTACACCTCATATTTTATATCCTTAGGATACCCAGAAACAATTAGGGAAACTATTGGTCCTCAGCACTTCATTTTCTACCTTCTCTCTTTTTATATGTGAGGGAGAAAATGTAGAAGGTTACAAGCTCTTCAGGAATGGAACTATTGATTTTTCAGTAAGTGATGTTAATCTCATCTAGACAACATAGCTTTTGCATATAGATTTTTTGCAGAGAAAGAGTGCCAAGTGTCTGTGCAATCTCACTTCTTGATTTCCAGATAACAGGAGTACAAGAGAGGAGAGAAGCAGAGACCCTTCTGTGCCATTTGCTACCACCTAAGCAATGATACATCACTATGAGAGAGGTAGATGTGAATTTTACGTGGCAATGACTGAAACACCTGTCGGGATGAGATACTGGGCTGCCAGTAACCATCAACCACAGTTTCAGAGGGAAACTGTCATATTAGGACTGACTGAAAAACTATCTGGAACAGGCTGGAAAAATACAATACTTCAGTTGCTTGTATAGCTAGCTGGAAAACAAGTTATTATGTGTACAGTAAAGGTAGCTTTTTGTCAGGTGAAATCATTGCATGCAGCTGGAATGACACTCAGTTGAGTTCTCTTGCCTTGTTAGCATGATGAAGACGCCAGTGAAATGCTCCCTCTAATTTCTCCCTACAGAGGGGAAAAAGTGTAGCATGTCAATCACAGAGCTGCTGGCCCCAAAGTATTGTCCAGAATGGGTTCATTTGGCTAACTGTAACAGACACAACATCTCTGCGACTCTGCTAGAGGACAAACCTCATTTTTTTTCCCCCACAGAAATCTTTGCCTTTGGTTTTTATCCCCTCGGTGGTGATGCTTGTGTGTTGAACAACCTCACTGGGAGATCTTGCAGTCACCATCCTATCTCATTTAAATTCTTTTTACAGGACTGCTGTCCTCATGATGCCATTAAGACACCTGTAGTTATTGGGAAAATTTGGAGTAACTGAATTTTTTGTTCTAGGTACTGCAAAAGTCTCTGTCAAATGCCATAACCTTGATCTTACAGGACTTGGATCTGGCACTTTGGATATGTGAACCTTATTTCATGCAGCAGCAGCTTTACCCCTGTGCCAGAGGCATTGTCCTTGTCTGACTTCATGCCAGCAGATGTCCTTTTTCCTGGCTTTTGCTGGCAGCCTTTGCCTCCTGTGAATGCCCTCCATGCTGAATGGGCCAGGGAGCGCGTTCAGCTGGAGGTGCTGCAGTCATAGGTGTTGAAAGGTGAGGGAGCTGGGCTGAAAAGGCAGAGCCCCAAAAAACTGGGCTCCTCCCATGGCATGGGGGGTATTGTCTGTCACCCAGTGAGGCTGGGAGAGCTGGGGCCACCTAAGCAGAGTTTCTCTTGGCACGTTTGGTCCCCATCTTCCCCAGGATGGTGCTGCACGCCACAGGTTGGACCTTGGTGGTCTGTGTTAACAGCTTTGCAGCATTTATCAGCTTAGACACAATGACTATTTTTGTGTTCTTAAAGTTAGCAAGATGTATTTTACATCTCTTAAATGCTTCACTTCAGGCAAGCCTTGGATGAAACAAAGAGATCAGGCAGGGTTCCCACTCTTAATTATTGAAATGTGACCTCATTTGTCCTCAGAAGCCTCTGCTTTTTGCCACCCATGACCTGTGGTGGTTGCAATAAAAACACAAAGCCTGTCAAAAGGAATCTGCAATGACATCAGGATGGATGCTCTTGTGTTTACTGCCCACTGGTGCGTGGCACTGCTGACTAGAAGACTTTCTACCTATACAGTGTGCTGGGTTTAAACTTCTCTAGTTACCCAAAGATGAGGTCACTCAACTCATTAATGATTTATGATTATATAGTGCCTTCCTTCAGAGAGCTTCCAAGGCAGCTGGCAAGTTTATATCTGCATGAGCAAGTGCCTGAAACAAGCTGTTAGTGATTTCTCCATAGACTGAGGACCTGGTACAAGAAAATTCCCTTTTCTCTCTTTTCTTGGAGAACACACACTAGGGTTAGGCATCATTACTCCACGAGGTTTGTGCCGCCTGTGCACTTTGTGATATGACATTCTTCAAACAGGAGTGTCTAAGGCTTTTCAGTTCCCTTTTTCTTTTTCTTTCAAGTTCATTTTACTGAGGTTTTTTGGGGTTTTTTTAAACTTTTACTATGGTAGAGCAGGATCCTATTCCACAGACAAGTTTAGAGCCTCATTTAAGTCAGCCTGTAGCACAGAATTCAATTTAGATCAAGTAAAGGAAGTGGAAACTGGTCACATAATATTGCAAATAATTTTTCTAGCCATGTTTGGAAATAGCATGGTTTTATAGTCAGGAATGACACATAACCAAACACCAGTGTTTTGAATTGCACTTTTATTGGAGAGAAAATAACCAGAGGATTTTGCCATCACAAATTAATCTTGCAGTGGTTGGTGACCTGTATTATCATTCAAGGTACTGAAAGGAAAGAGGCAACTTTTTTTTTTTCTAAGCATTAGAGGTTATACTCGGCAAAATAAACAGTGAGGGAAAATCATAGATCTTGTTAGTAAAATAAAGACATGGTGATATTTGATGTTTTTTTCTTTCAGAGTGTATTAGGAGCATTTCTAATTTAAGATGTTTGGGGTACTTGAGAAAGAACATGATATATTGTCTTTATCGTTTTTAAATATAAAAACCTACGTCTTCTTAAGGCAGTGTTGCATATAAAGTGTGCAGAAAAGAAACCAAGGCACAGGGAGAGGCCGGGTTTCCATTTATTCCTTGGCAATTTGGGGATAAATTGTGCCAGTGTAAGTATAACTAACACCTCGATTCAGACTTGTGCAATCTCCCCATGGCTAGGGACAGGTTGAGGTTAGCCAAGCATGATCAGAGAGCAGGACGGGATGGTCTGATAGAGAAGTTCTCTCTAGCACCCTACAACACAGGAAAAGCTCCATTTTAGTTTGATTTAGCTGTTTTTCAACACCAGTGGAGGTAAAACGGCAGTGTGCCCTGGCTGTGCTGCATGCCTGTGGTGCACTTGTCATTGCCACGATGCACCCCTCTTCCTACCGCAGTGCTGTGAAGCTCCCCGAAGCCCAAGAGAGTTTTCCCTTTTCCATGCTTTATCAGCAGTGATATCATGCAGGTCAAACAGTCTCATTTACCCGTCTGGATGTCTCCCAGTGTCTTTTGATGCAGCTTGGAGGCTGACCTGTGCAAATGTAATTAACCTTCCCTGCCCCTGGCTGGGCTGGAGAGAAGAAAGGCAGCGCAGAGGTGAACGGGGCACACAGGGGATGGTCAGCCCCGCAAAATCTACATTTCTTATTAAGATCTGACAGGTTTTTCTGATAAGACTATTCCTACCCTGTAGTTTAGGAGATCAAAGCTTGCTTTTTACTCAGTCTTTTGCTTGCATTTGGATTTTATCTCTATAACCTTGACTGGAAAGATGACTTTTTAATGGTGTCAGCATGACCCAGGGAAATTACAATGTCAACAGCGATTGTGCTGCAGGTTTGTTAATCCTGTTTTATCCTATTTACTCGTGTTGTTTTTTGGCTTGTGATAAATAGGGTTGTACTTTTTAAAAAAATAGGAAAGTTTTCAATTATTTGTTTCCTAATCATGGGAATTAATTTCCTGGTTGCTTCCCTTCCATTTTCACAGAATCACAAATTGTCTGATTTTGGGAGGCACCTCTGGAGGCCACCTGGTCCAACCCACCTGCTCGAGCAGGGTCATCTAGAGCTTGTTGTCCAGGACTCTGTCCCTTTGGGTTTTGAATACCTCCAAAGGATGGAGATTGCACAACCTCTCTGGGAAACCTGTGTCAGTACTTGGTCACTCTGACAAGTTAAAAAGTGTTTCCTGATGTTCAGAGGGACCTTCTGTGTTTCAGTTTCTGCCCATTACCCCTTCTGCTGTCACTGGATGTCACTGGGAAGAGCGAGGTCTTCTCTGCATCCTTCACAGCTCTCTACCTTGCTGCCTTTGGTTGCAATGTATTGTTGCATTTGGTTCCAATTGTTCCAATTGTTGCAATTGGTTGCATGTATTTTTCAGACACACAGGCTTGCAGAATACTGCTGATAGCCAGCTCAGATCATTTTCAGAGGTTTTTTGGTCTTTTTTTTTCTTCTTAATTTTCTTTCTTGGGTTTGCACCTCAGAAGAGGATTCCTTGCAATGCATGGCTGAAAATAACAGTGTAAGGAGATCAGGGAGAATTCTCCACTCCCACCTCTGCCACTCCTACTTCTATTGAAAATTGGGAGCAGAACATTTTTACTGCTTGTTTTTCTATCAAGCAGCTATATGAATTAAATGACATTTTGTGATACCCTGGAGTTCCAGGACACAATACAAGTCAATGATAATTGGTATGCTAAGTTACCAAAGATTTTTTATCCCAGAATTCATGTGCTCATTTCTGAGATATTATTTATTAAACATGATTTTTATATTTTCTGTTATTTGCAGTTCTTTTAATTACTAGTTCTGAATGTTTAGCTTCTTACTTATCTCTCATGAAAGCGTATAAGAGTTTAATTTTGGCTGAGAAGTGAGAACACATTTTGCCTACCATGTTTGGGAACTTATTTCTGCATACAGAGTAAAAACATAATTTATTCACTATATTTGGAGGGATGGATAGGAGAGGTACACTTGATGGTGTCCTGGTAGCCCCTTTTGACTCCTATATATGTTTTGGTTGAGAAATGTGAAACTTGCAGAAACCTAGGAAAAGGCAGGCATAACTGCTGGCATATTTTTTTCTCTTAATGAGTCTCGGTAATTGCAGTGAGGGGGTTCATTCCCCTTGAACAGTCCAAACCTCTGATTTTGGGAAGGAAGTAATAATGTTAGATAAACTTACTCTGCCATTCTAAAGCTCTGTGTGTGTGTTTGGGAATTGTGCTACTGAAAGGACTGGAGAGTCAAACCCAAGTTTGGCACCACGATAAAATGTCAATTCCATCTAATATGAACTCTGGAGTCTGTTTATTTTCTCAGCTTTGAGCAGTTGTGGATACTAATGATGCATTATCAAAGACAACAATCCAAAGTAATGGATTTGTACCATGTGTAACACAGAAAAAGCTCCCTATGTGGTACAAGGAAATTAAGGTTTTAGTGGCCAACAAAGAAATGCATGAGTGTTCTTTTGGTTTCGGGTTTAATTTAAAACTAAATCTTGATATCAAAAGATACTACAACTTGCTGTCAATCAACTTGTAGTACTAACTTCTTTCCTAAGCTTGATGATCCTGGAAGTGTTTTACTGAACTGTACTATTTTTCCTACTTTAAAAGAGCCCCTCTCCTATAAGGACAGGCTGAGGGAGTTTGGGCTGTTAAGCCTGGAAGAGAGAAGGCTCCAGGGAGACTTTAGAGCACCTTCCAGTACTTAACAGGCCCTAGAAGAGAGCTGGAGAGACTTTTTGCGAGGGCATGTAGTGACAGGGCATGGGGGAATGGCTTTAAGGTGAAACAGGGTAGGTTAAGATTGGATGTTAGAAAGAAAGTTTCACTGTGAGGGTGGTGAGGCACAGAAACAAGTTTCCCAGAGAAGCTGTGGATGCCCCATCCCTGGGAGTGTTCCCGTCCAGGTTGGATGGGACTCGGAGCAACCCGGTCTAGTGGAAGGTGTCCCAGTCCATGGCAGAGGGTTGGAACTAGATGATCTTTAGGTCCCTTCCCATCCAAACCATAAACCATATGGTTTTTGGATTCATAGCTAACTACTCAGTGCAAGCTTTTATCAGCAAGTAGTCTGGAAAAGATGTAGATTTTAACTGATATTCCACATATTTTTATCGCTGCACTAAATGCATTAAATTATAGGCATTATTAAAATTAATTTGAGAATCAAATTTTAAAATGTGCTAACCCTGTTTCTTGTGCAGAGTGACCTACCAGGTTCTAAAGAAACCATTTAGGTCATAGAGGATTCTTCTTCTTACTTGTGATATGAAACACTGCGTCACAGTTTTCAGTATTTTAATGGGCAGGTATCCCTGCACTCTTCTTCTTTTTTCAGGAGCTGGTGTTGGTTTTCTCTGTCTGATGATAATTTTTGTTCTTTAAATGAGATGTTTTCTTGGCATTAAAAAAAAAATATTCTGTGAGTAATGCTGGTTATACTTACCTGTGATATGCTGAGCATATTTCCTTTTGGAGTGTTACTCAGTTATCCTGAGAAGTTGAAACATGTTTTTAGAAGAATGGGAGCTTAATAAACAGGGAGAAAAAATACAGCGGGGTCCTTTAGAGGACAAATATTTGATGGTTGCCATGCTTAATTGCCTACTAGACTTGTGTGGCAAAATAACCACCATGAGGACTATGTACAAGAACAACTATTGTCCGAGATGCTGAAAATAGACCACTTGATCAATTTGACACTTGTAACTCTAGCATTACAGTATGTATTTTCAGGACCTGCTTTATAATGGCATTTCTCTGTTCTAAAGTCTTGTACTATTATTATGTGTTGAGGTAAAGGATAGATTGTGAAAACATGAAATGCACAATGGAGAGTTCTGTGTTCTCAAACAAAACCTGAGGCTACTTTTTATTTCCTGATTTCTATTCTGGTCAGAATTGCATGGGTCTGGCATCATTGCTACTGTCAGCTACTTATTACTGTGGGGCATAGTAATTTTCCCTTAGTGCACGCAGAATGTGAATCTGCTTAGCTTTCTATGCTGGAAATATGTATTTCTAATTCTGCATTGAATTTTATGGTTATGTTGGAAAAGGACAGTATAGAATAGTTTCCTGAAATAATCTCTCAGGATCCAAATATTCCATGCTGGCCTGTCTGCAGAAATTTCCTTTTCATTGAAATGTTTTCCTACCCATCTGTCTTCATGTCCTCCCCTGAGAATAAAAAGAGTGCTAGTAAACAGAAGGAAGACCTTTTCTGTTTGTTTATTACTGCCAGGGCATCTCCTTGTATGCATCTTGAGCTTAGGGGTTTACAATGACTATGCTTTAAATTTCTTTTTCTTGTACCTTGAGCAATGATGGCCTGTTTTACACCCAGGACTTCAAAGTGCTTTGAATTCCGTTTTTCGAGAACAATAAACTAATTCAGAAGTTGTCCCATTGCTCCCGTGCTTCCAAACCTTACCCAGAAGAATGAAAACTGACTCTCCATAAGGGGCTGGTGGATTTGCTGGTTCCCTTGGGATGCAGGCAAGGCGACAGACCTGAAGTCTCTCAGTTACAGCAGGCTCCTTATTGCTGGTTTCTGGGATGCCACAGCCTTTGCCATAAATCCCTCAGGTGCAGAAAGGGCAGGAAAGCATGTGAAATTAGCACACTGAGAGATGTTCTCTGCTCTGCCAGCTAACAGCAGCACGGTGTCTGCAGGGCAGGGGTGTCAGAGAGGCTGAGTTAGGATTTTTGGATTTATGGAGGATTTAAAGCTATGAACTAACAGAGATCTTTGCACTGGCAGTTCATTACTGGTGGGTGCTTTCTGGTGACAAAGGAAATACATTACTACCTGGTTTGCCAGAACAAAATTGACCTGATGCAGGCCACAAACTTTCCATGCTCACACCATTACACCTGCTATTGTTAATGCTGCTTCTTGTGCCCAGAAACAAGAGGGCAGTGCTGAGTCTGCATGTGAAAATTAGATTAGAGGTTGATGTGCATATATGAGATTTTTAACATGTGGAGTTCCCAGTTACACACAAGCACAAGATTGAGACCTTCTGATTTTGCCATATGCATTAGGAGTACCTTTTTTTTTTTTCCGAATTGGCCTGACAAACTCAGGATGTTTTCATATTGCTTTTTCATTTCTGATTCACACCTTCAAGACATTCTGAATATTATGAGTGGTGCAGAGTCAACTGAGTGCTAATTTCTCATTTCTCAGCTTAAACAGGCTGCTTTGTTCAGGTGCCTTTCCTAGGAAAAGTACAGTTCTAGATCATCTGTCCTGGCAGCCTGAGACCACCCACCAACATTTAGTCCTTGAACTTCAGCAGAAGTAATAATTTAATGCTTGCAAGCAGTTCAATTTGATTACCAAGAACCAAATATACACTTATCCTTGTCTTGTTAAATGGGGCATGATTCAGCCAATGCACTAATTACATTGGTACAACAAAATACTCTTATTTGCGGCTGCCTAAGGATATAAGGATGAATTAATATAGCAAACAATATTTAATAACTGATAGAGTCTAGGAAAATGATAGTCGCTACAAAATCCCCTGTCTGATCTTTCTAGTTATATGTAAAAGGAAGCATGACAATCCCTGAAAGGAGTCAAAAACTTTGAGGAAAATTTTGAATCACACAAGGTCAAAATCGCAAAATTACAGTTAAATTTTTCAAGGTAAAACTTGAAACTAGTGAAACTAGACGAAAAAAATCTGTTAAAAAAGTAGCTGCTTTGTTCAATTTTGCAGGTTGTTTTCAGTTGTTCAATTTTTCTCTGTTTTGCAGTGTATTCAAATAGATTTCTTTAAGATTTTTGCAGTAGATATGTTTTTAATTTTAAAAAGGCATTTAGTTCTTTTTGCCAGAAAAATAGTTAAAACTTATTTCACCATACTGTAGTAGAAGGAAAACCAAAGATATGATAAGTTTACATTTTACGTTTTAGAAGTTATCAGTTTTTCATTTTAAGAAAGTAGAGTCGTATACAACACTTTTATTTCAGCCAAACTACAGTAAAACCAGTGACATATTTTTCTTGAGATATGGTTGATTTAGAACTGCAAGATGTGACTTAAAGGAAAAGTAAAAAAGTGCTGCCATTTCACTAGCTGGAAAGAGGAAAGAAAGACCATTTTGTATTAAAGTCTCAGAGGGAAATCTGAAGCTAATGAAGAATTTCTCAGGTTGCAATAGCTTTTTTCTTTCTTTCTTTTTCTTTCTTTCTTTCTTTTATTTCTTTAGACTGCAAATATCCCAAACCAATTACAAGAGATGTGGCAGGCAGGAATTTCTCAGCTTGTAAGAACCCTTCAAAAGAGTGAAAACACAAAAACCTCACTCTTAGGTTAGCCTAGAAAAGTTGAACTAAAGTTCTTTCTTTTCCACTTACACCTAGGCAGTCTGGGAGGAGAATGTTAACCACTGGTCCCTAGCAGCGTACTCTGACTTCTGATCACGTACATTGAAGAAAAACATCCATTTCAGAGAGAGTGCAAGACTGCGTGAAAGTAGAAAATACCACACCCCACCTCAAAAAAAGGTAAGAAAGGTTTTTCTGCTGATCCTTTAACACTAAAAGTGGTGTCTTCATTTAACAATTCATTATGTTGAAGGCAGAAGTGAAAATTTAGATAATAATTGAACACGTAAATATTTATTTAACCTGCATATTCTAACTTAGAAAAAAGAGATTTTTTTGTATAAAGGAAGAATATAATGCATGTGTTGCTGAGCTTAAAACTATTTGTTTTGTAGCTTTTGTGTGTATTTTGGAAAAAAAAAAGATTGTGAAAACCAGAAAATATTATCTTTCATGTCAAGCACTGAAATTATTCTTAGCCACGCAAAGTTTTATGTAGTCTCCAGTCTACCAAGCAATTCTTATTTTGCCAAGACACACCAGCGAGTTTGTAGAAAGTTGCTGCTGGGAATTAGTGCTAAGGAGTAGTTCTGCCATTTGTGCTTTTATCAGAACAGAGCTGCACTATTTCCCTTTCTGCTGGGTTTTTACTGACTAGTCATTTGTAAAATATTTACAACTCTACTTCCTTAGATGCTTTAGTTCTAAAAAGTATTGGAAGAAGCTGAAAACAATTAAAACATACTGTACTCTGCATGTGTCCTCTGAAAGTGGAGTGACAGCAGCAGAGGATTTTTTCCATTCAGGTTTTCTCCACCCCCCCACCCCATCCCCCTTCTTTTTTTGTTCTGGGGAGAATGTTGAAATTCCGAACGGTAGTTGATAATTCCTTCCTATGGCAGCCATTCTGTCAGGTGGTTCCAGGACAGATGTGTTCATCACGTTTGGGAACACCCTACTCTACACCACATATGTATAAATCTTGGTTTGGAGTCTATATAATGTAGAAATGCTGTCTTTGCTTTTGCACAAAGCAGTGTGATTCTGCTGTTTGAAGTTACTGTTGTGGTTTTAGAGAATCTGTGCTGTCTTACCCATATCACCTGGTCAATTAAAAAGATTATTGGTTACCTAAAAGTCCTGACTTGTGACTGTCTTGCCAAAATGTATGTTTGGCTGGTGTGCTATGTGGCAAGAGAATAAATGACAAGCAGATATCACTGACAACTCTTCTGAAATGATCAGTTGAAATACATTGGCTTGCTGCTAAGAAATAAAGGTTCTGTTTTCTTGAGATGGTCATAGCAATTTTAGCATTTTCTACCATGAAAACCTGCTTCACCTCAGCTGAGGGTACAAATGTATTTGTGAAATACCTTTTTGTACCCTATTTGTGAGATGGTGTCTGTTAATGTATTATGGGCAATGACATGTTCTTATTTCTTCAAAGCAGAAAGGTAAGAATTGTGCCACCACCAATGGAAAATGCTCTGTGAGTGCAGGATGCTTCCTACCTGCTCTCTCTAACCTCATATTTCTGTGCCATTTGTATGTAAGGATTACAGAATCTGAACTGTCTTCTGTTTCCTTTGAATAGACTTAATTTTTGCAAGCAATACAGCCTTTTTCAAATAGCACATTTTACATTTTGCCAAGAAAGATACAATATCCATTGGCTTAAAATACAGATGTTCAAAGAACAGTCTGTGAGGGTGGTCAGGTACAATATCATCTCCAGACTGACTAATACAAATGTCATAAATAAAATATGCAAGATATATATTTCTGTATAGAATTTGCATATAATATTTCTTCCAAGAGAATTAAAGCTAGGTTGTTTTTCTGACAGTGTACCCAGTGTTCTTTCATAACCCACCCACATATCCTGTTGTTAAAATATTCTGCTTTTTACTGCAGAAAAAGTCCAAACCCTTTTTTAGAAATAATTTGCACTGCTAGTAGAGATTTTGCTTAATCCATGAGATTCTCTTTAAACCATTTGTGAATGCAGTGTTAGTCAGTTTTTGAACAAGTTTATTGAAGTCTAATATGTTGGTTTTATATCAATGCAGACAATTTTTTCTTAGTTCATTCTATCATTTCACATTTTCTAAGCTAAAATGCTTATGGCTTCAGACTCATATTTACTGCTGATCCTACCCAGCTTCTCCAGAGACTTCAGTTTTCCTTTAAGGCATTTTCCTTTAAAGCTTTTTTGTTTTTTCATTCTTCAAAAAAGTGGAAGAACAGGTAATCCTTGTTCTTCTATATTCTATTAAAGTTTTTTTTATTTTATTTGTATAATCCAAAGTTTTTCCCCCTTTATTCTGCAATTTCTTGTTCTCCTGATTTTGCTTCTGCTCTTCTTTATATTTGCCCAATTCAGATTTCTTTCTTACAACACCTGATGACTATGGACACATTTGATTGTGTCCTTTCAGTCACTTCAGAGGAAGTACAAACAACAAAGATTTTCTGAAGTGAGTCACTGTTCAGTAACTAGCTATGCAAATAACCTATTGGCTATTTTAATGAAGAAGAGCTCCTGCCAAGAAGACAGAGACTTTGGTTTAGTCAATGTTATATTGTAGCACTTGTTCACAATTAATTTTCTAGATTTTTAGATTTTTTGTGTGTTATTCTTGCAATAAATTTTAGTGATAAGCCTCGACATGAAAAGTCCCTTGATTTTAGAACCCTCTACATATTAATGTCAAGAAATTGGTTGCCTTCTCAAATTTAAAATCACAAAACCAGCCAGGAAGTCTTTCACTGTAAATGGACTCTGACTTCATGCTCTTCTGCAATTCAGTCTTAGCTTGTTTTTGTGCAGAACAGTGTCATATCCTCATTCTAGCCCAGTGAGGGAGTGACCCCACACACCTGAGAAAGTTGCTTATTCAGTCCATGATTTGTTCACCTGGTGCCTCTGGCCGTGCAGGACTGGGACCTGGGGTAGTGGAGCTCAGCTGGGTAGCTCCATCCTTACTCCACGTGGAAAACTCCTCTAAAAAAGTCACCTGTGCTCACCATAGCCACACCTGCCTGTCTTGTGGCCCTCCCCAGGGCTGTACTTAGGAAGAACCAATGCCTTTGTTGCCTCCATGACCTGAGAAGAACAACCAAGAAGATGGCCTGAGAGTCGCAGCCATCTGAAATGATGTTCACAGTTCCATGGAAAGTATTTTCTGATATGCAATTAATTAATAAGTGCAGCATATCACAGCATCTGCAGACCATTGCAGCAGGATTTGAAAACAGGGGTGGTTACATCCATCTGCTGATTGTTGTAGGACAATAATTACAGTAAAAATGCTCAAGATTTTGATGATCTGGAACCTATACTGTAAATATCCAGCACTTGTTTCATATGCCATTTGGGAAATCTCCTGTTTGGGGGTATTTCTCTCTGTGGCCATCACATAGGGAATTGGAGGTTATCAGCTTCTGAGTCTAGGCACCTAGTCCTTCTCTTGATAAGAGTTGTGAGATCCATGCCTGATATTTACCAAGCTGGCAACCAGTAAGGTTTTGAAGGTTGAGAGATTTGGCTTTTTTAAACTATTACTGGCAGGAAAGTGGGAGAGCAGTGACTAGATCTGTTATAATATGGAAGCTACACCTGACAATTTTGGGATCTTCCAGAGATCCCTGGAGAGAGTGAAGCAAAAGGCACAAGCTCCTTCTACAGAAATTTCCTCTGAAAGGTAATACTGTCATGCTGAAGAGGAGGGTTATAGTTGATCAATTCTGTTTGAAATAATGGTATGACAGCTCTAAATAAAACAATGAACAAAAGAAGTTGTCATGTCACATTTTTCATGTTCCTTTATCCTCCCAACATATAACAGAAGTGGTTACCTTTTGCATCTACTCTGTTGCTTGAGGAAGCTGCCCAGTATGCAAGAACTAGTATTGATAATTTTGCAATAGTTTTTGCTGTTTTTACTTCCTTTGGATAAGATGGATGGCATATTTTTGTTAAAATCAGAGCAGTATTTATATTCAGCCTCTAAATGCCTGTATGTTTTTGAATTTTTGTGCTTAATACAGAATAAGAGCTTTAGGAAAATAAATATGATATGTTGTAAGGCAGAGCTAATTCCTGTGAAGGGGTTTGATTGCAATAGTATAGCTTGATTCTAATTAAATTAGTTTCTTTCTTTAAGTCACCAAGTTATAATTGGAATTGAAATTACTTTTTCCTAATTAAATTGACTAATTGTAAATGAGATTTCCATGCTCACCAGAAGTATTTTGGAGCAGCTTATACCTTAAAATGGGGTCCAAACTGTGAAACTTGATGATTCTTGAGTTTTTCAACGTGTTCTGATTTTCTTTTGACAAGCCAATATTTTCACAAGGCCAGGAACCATGTTTGCAAAATTAGGATTAGTTTCTCTTTTGGTTGCTGTTTTTGTGATCTTGCTGACGACAATTGATTCAGGTTTAGTAATTCTGTAGACTACATTGTTTTAATTTCTTCTATGCTGAATTCTGAGAGAGTATCAATGAAGAGTACTGTAGGAAAAATTATCTGAGGGCAAAAGGTGATTTATGCTTCCTCTACTACTTTTAGAACTGGGTCAGTTAAAGGATTCCCTATGGTTATATTTTTTTCATTGCTGCTCCCACATTACCGTTTCAAAGTTCAAATTTGCATCTGAAGAGTACTTAGGAATTCAGGTTTGTAGGATTAGGACAGGAAAAATTGACACAAATCCTGATTTGACTTTGCTAATGTGATATATGTGTTTATGATGTCCTGCCTTAGGCATCTGGCAGTGACTAAATAATCTCAGAAAAGTCAGGAAAAGATACTCAAATGGTTAATTTTAATATGACTTAGTGCTTTCTTGAGCTGAAAGCTCACCATAACCCTGGGCTTCAGTGGCTGACTGGGCTGGAGAGAAGTAAAGTTCTTCAGGAAATTCTAAATGGAAAAGAAACCCAAGTTTTTGAGAGCTAATTATGAAATGTCACGTTAAACGCTGTTATGGTAGTGGTCTGACTATCTGGTCTGTATTCAAAGACTTGAAATTCCCTGTGACCTTCCTCCACTCCATCCAAATGAGTCTCTCAGCTGAAATGCAGCTCAGAGACTTAGGCAGCTTTTAAAAAGCTTCTTGGAGATCTGTATTGTGAACTGGGAGTAGACAGAGGTGTCTGCAAGACAAGGTCCTTCTTCAGCTCCATCGTCTCTATCACTAGGTCAAAGGGGAGCTGAACCCCCCTGTCATTGTTGGATAATTTATCCCACCGCAGGATCCTACTGAGGTGACTAATTTTTGTTGATAAAACTCAGGCTAAAACAATGTCATATAGTGCTGGTTTGTGTCTTACTTAGCTTCTGTATTGCATATATTATTGTCCAAAAGTGAGACTTCTTCCCAAAACCAAAGAAAGGTTCTGCAGATGAAGCAAGAATAGAAAAGATATATAACCCATAGGCAAATTTCCCTAGAAAAACTCTTCAAGGACTTTTAAACTGTTACTTTAATCTGACTATATTTTACAGAAGGACAAATGCTGTAATTATTAATGGCTGTCGTATTTTCAGATCTAGAAGATACAATGTGACATTGTAATGCTCCTATGTAAAACAGGTAGTAAAAGTATATTTTATTGAGCCTATTAATGTAGTTGTTTATTCTTTGGTGAAATTTAGAGTATGGGAAACATGCAACTAGATAATGTAATCTGAAGAAAATAATCTCTTGTAAATCCTTGTGCTTCTGCAGCATTCAGGTAACTAATACAGTGCTCATACTATAATACTGTTTAATACTATTAAGCTATCTAATATAGTGTTCATGTATGGCACTATTTGTTTATTATGTTAAATAGAAATGCTATTTATATTTCAAAGTATTTATCAAATAAATATATAATGTTCTTAGTTTCCATTAGTGATCAGAGGAAGGAATGCAGACAGTAAGAAGAAAAACATGTCCAGTACAATGTGACTTTCTTATTACAGAGCTCTGATATTCCATGGAGGTTTGATTTACTGTTACTTGTTATGAAGCACAGCTATAATTTTCACATATTAAAGACCTCTAATGTAATGTAATGTAATGACTGTTGTATCCTTACAATGCTTCTATTGCATAGTTCCAAAACAGCCTAAAATGCAAGACACTAGTGCATGATTTAAAGATAAGGGAGATTTTACCTTGTGTTTGATTTCAAAATCTCAATGGTTATATAAATGTGTTGCGCTGTATTTCTTGTTTCAGTAACAATTGAAAAAAAAAAAGAAAAACCAAAAAACAAACCCAAACCAAAAATACCCACAAAAAAACATGGCTGCAGCTGAAAGCGATACTAACCAAAATGTTCAGTCTGAGGTATTGGGTACTGATGATTCAGGTACTGTAAAAATAAACTGGGTTTTTACTTGTAAAATAAAGAGACAGAACACATTTTCAATTTATTTACAGAGGAAACCTCCTCCTTCCTCATAAATTACTGCAAGGGATGTGCTTATGTCTGAATCTGCTTGTGTCTGAAAAATGTAGATCTGACCAGGCTGGTGTTGCAGTTCCTTCTCACTGCAAGTGGGTCAGCCACTGTCCTACATAATCTGGAGCATATCTGAACACTTGGGATAGCAAGACCCAAGTATTTGTGTCGGAATTCTAAGTTATGGGCTTTTAGAGCAGGGATTGATTTAGTGTTTTCTTCCTTACTTCCCTTTCTTTTTTTCTTTCCCATTATTTCAAGCTGTAGCAATGATCAGTTTAATTCTGGTATTTGAACAAGAGACTCCTAGAAACTGTCTCTAAGAAGCAATATGGTATTCAGTTTATCTTGTCTTCCTCTTTAAGTGTAGAGCTGTTAATTTCATTGTATTCTTGAGTACCTTGTTAAGGTGAATGTATCTGCACTTCATATATGTGTCCAGTTGTTTAATATACTCTGTTTAAAAACTTTTCCTGATACTGAATCTAAACTTTGTCTGGCAACATTTTGTCATAGAAAACACACAGAGACTCCTAAACAACCCTACTAATTTCATTCTTCTGTAGCCTCACTTCAAAAATTAAAGTTTAGTACTGAAAGACAAAATTATCTTTCAGGATTTACTATGTAATCTTTTCTATTCCCAACTTATTGGAATTCCGCTGCTAAGGTATAAAAAATAAAGCTTCAATAAGGAAATCTCCAGTGATAGAAATATAGGAAGGGATTATGGAAAACTAGATCATGACCAAAATAACTCTTAGATTTCAGTTCAGGAAGCTGCTTGAATCCTTCAGTTGGGGTTTTAGTGTCTTAATTTCAGAAATTGTTAGTGAAAATAATACCAACTATATATCTTACTTCTGCTGAAACAATTAAGTAGGCTGCCCTCATGGATACTTGGACTTTTCCAAGGGAACTGGCCCAGCAACTTTAGAGTTTACAGGCCTGATAATACATTTTGAAAGACTGTCACATGAAAATGAAAGGCAATCCTCATCCTCAACAGCTTAATTACTTGTAATTCATATTAAGTGCATAAGGGAAATTTATATAGCCTTTGTGATGTCTATATGAAGTTGTAAATGGAAAAGCCTACAATTCATTCCATTGAGGGACTGTAAGAATATGTATGAATGAAGAGACACTGAACTTTCTTACAGAAACCATAATTCTAAAAAGCATAAAACATTTTCTAAGAAGACTGAAATGCCTCTTAATCTGTAAAGAAATCTGACCTGTGTTGAGAACTAGTTACAGAAGCAGAAGTTAACAGTGCTTTCTCTGGCTCTAAAGATCTGTAATCTCTATCAACTAAGTAAAAGCTAGATGAACATGATCATCCTAGATCATTCCACCAATGATGTTTATCACATGAGTGCAACAGAAAAGACCTGGGCTATTTGCCTTCCTTAGGATTGCTTGACTGTTGGAGTCAAAGGGTGTATAAACAGCAGAAATTTGGTAAAGACTTTTTTTAAAATTAAAATAGATAGTTAATTATGAAATGGGAGTGGTGATTTTTAGATGCTTCCACTAAACGCCAGTTTCTCCTTATGTTTTTAGGAAGCTTGGGAGCACTATGCCAATTTCTCCTTATGTTTTAAGAAGCTTGGAAGAACTATGCAATTGTAGCTCTTAAAAGTTAAAATACTGCTGAAAGTTGTCCTCATAAAAGTCATCATACATTGTGAACTGCCAGTTTTCAGCTAATTTCATGACCGTGACTTCAGAAATCCCAAAACCCACTAGGCAGTGATTTTAATCTTTATTTAGGATTCACATGTAGCTAATATTGTTTAAAGTCCCTATGCCTCCTTATTTTCCTCCCCCCTCTCTTCCTTCTGTCAGCCTTTCACCATTTGCCTTAAAGGCCCAGGATGGATGAGTCAGTGATTCCAATCTGTACTTGCTTAGATACCAACTGCCTTTTAGGGATAGCGCTATCATGCTTTATCTCAGTAGGTAGTCATGCTTTTTGAACAATTTTGACATCCAGACTTTTCTTTTATTAGATATAGACTGCTGCACTGCTCTCTCTACAAAAAAAAAAAAAAAAAAAAAAAAAAAAAAAAGCATAGTCTCTGGGTTTGCTTTTAAAAAATTCCGAAACACAAACAACCCAGCTCTTGGCTGCACAGATACCACCAATCCAATGAATTGTCAAACTGGCTTAATCTCATGTGGATCCCTCACTTTCTTGGTTGCTCATTCATCTTTGGTCATTTGAACATGGGTCTCCTTGCCTTCCTGCCTCCCACTGGTCCTCACCTCCTCTGCACTGCCAGGAAACCCTTAACACTAGCTCTGCCAGACCTTGTGGCTCTGAATTCTACCTCGTGTGACTTGACAGTTTGGAGAGAAGCTAATAGTATGTCTCTCCCTTGCTAAATAAAGAACAAAATGCAGATATCTAGAATAAGAAAGGCTGAAAAGGAGATTCAGCTGAAAGGCTGAAGGGCTGATGAGATCTTTCATGCTGCCACCACAGCAACACCTGAGTGCTCGATCAGGCACAAGATGCCTCTGAAACACCCTAAATGCCATGATTGCTTGCTGCTCTGGAGCTGCAACCACACATGCTCAGATTAGGGGTGTCTCACTTGGAGGAGGTGGGGAGGGAGGGAGGGAACATTTTTCACCCTTCTTAATTCTCTCTTCATCTGTCAAGCCAGGAGAAACCTGGAAGGGGAACACACCAGGTATTGTTATAATTATTTTGTAATTAGACAAAGCACTGAAAATGCTTCTGTCTCTTTAAAATGATGTGGTATTTTGTGCTGTGACTACTACCAAACGTGAAGTTATTTGAGTGAACGGAATAACTTCATGTGTGTTGAGGTGTGAGGTGACCTCATTATTCCTAAATCTGTTCCTAAATGTTTTGTAGCACTCCTTATTCAGCTCTAGTCTTTCAGCTGCTCAAGTGTTTTTATTTCTGCTCTGGTTGTGTAACAGATTTTTTTTTGAAATGTCAAAATCATGGCAACACAAGTCAGTTAGTTGAACCAACCTGGCAGAAATTTAGCTGCTCATAGATAAGACAATAATAGAGCAATAATTAACAGGGTTTGTGGCTTAATAAGATAACAAGCAATACTTATCTGGTTTTACTTTGATGGAAGGATGTTGATTAATGCAAGACATGCTTCATTCCAACCGAGACTTCTGGTAAAGACATTTAAAAAATTATCATTTTGCCTTTGCTTGCACAAAGTCAGCACTTCAGAGGAGAGTTGTGTTGAAAATTCTGGCAAATGCTATTCCCTGTCTGCCTTCAGAAGAGCATGTCATGGGGAGTGCTAGCGATTGCACTCTGCAATCTTGCTTGCTCCAGGGCAGCCGTGCATGTCTCCAGGGAGATGCTGCTCCCTTCAACCCTTTATGTTTTTGCTTTTGCTGAGAACTGTGCTGTTGGGACTGTTCATCTGGAAGTCGGGCACCTGTCCACGTTCAAGGAAACAAAAATAGTATTTCTCAAAGCTCACTCAGTGGGCTCCAGGCAGCCTTGCTGGTCGTACTTAGTAGAGCTTGTTTGAAGAAGCACATTAGAAGTAGATGACTACATTGCAAATGCCATATATTGACGGGTTTTTTTATGTTAACTTGAAAGTTTTTCCATTTGGACCTCCAGCATTCAAGGAGCATGTGAGAGACAAGATTCCAAGTACGTTGCTTGAGAACTCTCTGTCACCTCCTGAGTAGTTCCTGTGGGACATGTTTCTCTAAATAATGGATCCCATCTTTTCTGTCATTAACCACTCATCAGAAACTCCCTGGCTCCAGTGGTTTTTGCCTAGTTTGATTCTCTGCCACTCTCTCTTGATTTCTTTTACTAGCTTCAATATTCTCCACTGGCTGCATGTAGCTTTGGAGCACTTGAGCGAGTTGGTGATCTGTGGGGTTTTTAACAAGCAGGTAAGTTTTCTGACCAAGTGTGCTTCCTGAGTTAAAGATTTAGTGCCTATGCCAAATCTATGCTTGCATTAATAACCTCCATATCTACAATTATATATAACAAGCTTTTAGAAGTCCCACTGTATCCATTTCCTGTTGCATCAAAACTAAGTCAAGACAAAATTTGAAGTAAACTAAGCTGGCAAGAGGAGGCAAGAATTTCAGTTTGGCATCATGCATGGCATTGCTACCAATTCAGTGATGTAAATTATTTAATTGCAGTCTGCATAAGATGATGTGAAAGCAAAACACACTATGTGCCTAAATTTTTTTGGGATTTACATGAACTGGAGTTGTAAGGGGAAAAACAACGACCTTTTAAATGTCTATTACATTACACTTTTCAGCTATTAAAACCTATTTTCATGTAAGAAAGTTGAAGGAAAACACTTTTTCTCTTTAAACTTTGCATTGAGTTTGATTTTGTTACTTCACCTTTTAATCCTCTTTCATATAATGTTTTGATGTGTAACAAAAGCTTGTGTTTCAATTTTCATCCCTGCTTGAACAGAGAAAGGCTGTGACACTGGTAGCAGGCCGTTTGGGTGTGACTGAGATAAAGCTGATATTAGGAAGTTAGAGGGAGAGTGGCTTCTGCCTCTTCATTACCAGATTGTCCACCACTTACCTTCATTCCTGTTGTCTGAGTGATGCTGCTCCTCTGCTGCTGTTTTAAAAAGTCCTTTGATAACCTTGTGTGATGATTAAACACTACTAATTGTCCTCAGCTAGGAGGCTGTTTTGCGGTCATTCATGCACCTCCAGTTTTGATGCTAGATTGGGTAGTCCCTCTAAGAGAGGTACCTCTCAACACCTATGCTTTTCAGTATTGTAATATTCATCTGTTGGTCTCCAAGGTGAACCTTAGTCATGGGGTTTGAAGTGCAAAGGACCTGGATAGCTGCAGAATGTGCTCGGGGCAGTGACCACACCTGAGTCGAGAGTGTTTGCTCAGGTACCTGCGCAGCCTTTCCGATGGTCCCGAGCCCTCTTGTAAGCAAGCCCTCATGGTCTTAATTAATCCTGGCTTGCTGGCTATTTGGAGGGATGCTAGGTCAGTGTTGTGCTGTGGGAGGAGGGCTTGAGGGGGCTGGGTGAAGTGATTTATTTGCTGCAGAGAATATTGGTCTGTCAGCTGTTGGAGTGAAGAAAGTAGCCCTTATAGATGTGTCAAAAAGCCATGCATTTTGTCAGACCAGAGCTATTTAAATTTTCTATTCTTCTTCTTTTTTTCTAAGCTCTTTTTAATTAAAAACTAAATTGGGTGAAAGTAATTCTCTTGGTTCCTGAGAATGTTTCATTAGTGAAATAAAAAGTGTCCCTAAAGAAAGAAGTTGCTAAAGTCATTATTACACAAGAATCTTGATATAGCTACCAAAACAAATCTGTATTAGATACCTCAGAGGAGAAAGCAACAGGGGGATATTACTCTCAAGCTTTTTATTTTATCTTCTCTCATTTCCAGTTTGATCCCATTTGTCTGTGTTTGGGGGAGCTATTCTGTATGTCTGTATTTCCAGAGCTTTGAGAAAAAGGCACTGCTAAGAAGCCTAGGATTCTTCAATGTTTCTCCACATACACTGTTTTTAATTGACACAGAGGGAGATTTGAGAAATCAGATACTATTAAATGTGCTATGTACAATAGATTAATTAAAATTCTTCTCTGTTAAAGGCTTTATCTTACTTCAAGAGTCTCTGCAATTGATATGAAAATGCCAAGGAGCTCTTGAAATTAGAAGATAACCAAAAACTTTGGTTTCACATTGAGAAAGGACAACCTTTGTCTAGATCTTAAATTTTATGAGAAACACTTTTTGGTCTAAACACCTTTGGAACGTGAAGGCCTAAGCTTAGCAACTTGTTGCTGGTCTTTGGGTAAGACTTGTAAGATACGATTTTGAACAAACACCATGCAAGAATTGAAAAGGCATCACTAAAACATTAATTTCCTGTAGAGGATTTTACTGCATGATAAGCTGCCTGGTTCCCAGGAGATTTGAAAATTAGATCTCCCATTTCTCTGCTGAGCTACAGATCTGGGAGCCTAGCTTTACTGGGTGTATTTTCCCTTGAATCCTGGTTGCTAAGATCCGTTTGTGGAAGACTGGCACCTCTGCGATAGGAGCTACCGGAGCCATGGGAAGTTTCATCCAGAGCACAGAGAAGTACTGTAGTAGGATTTGGCTCAGCCAGTGTTGACTGAGAACTGCATAATGAAGCCCTTTTAGGATTTATATTCAAAACTTTATTGTTTTCTAAGAGGAATTTGCATCATTGTTGCTTCTTTCATGATGAATAATATAGACTGTTTAATGCTTGTCTCCCTTTCATGGTACTACAGGATGCTTCAGGAAATACTAGTGTCTAGCATAAATTTTCTTGGAAAATACAGCCTCCAGATGTTATTGCCATTAAACTGTTCTTGTAGAGATAAAAACATGGATAATATAATATCAGGATTTTTCTTACTCTTTAAAAAAACACTGCTGTTATTCTGTTATTATACAGAATGTTATTATACATATTATATATTATGCTGTTATTATACACCTATAAAGAGTTACCTCGTATTCCTGGTGTATCTTATTGCCCTTGTGGGAAAGGTAAGGCTATCTTTGGCTTTGTGGTTGGGGAAGACTGAGCAAAAAGCAGTTGTATAAACTAATGTAACAAATGAAAGATCAGCTGGGAGGTCTTATCTATCAATCTGAAATCACCTTGGCTGTTGCTAGTTAAAACCTCCCTTAGCGTTTTCCACAGGGAAAGTGCTAAATAAGAACAGAATGTTGAAATACATGTCCAGCTTAATTTGTAAGGCTGTTCCTACAAGCTTCCTATCACATTACAATATGTCCTTCAGAGTTCTCTTTAAAATCACGACAAAAAAGCCAAAAAAGTCCTTCTCTTTGGTGATTTCATGGCTTCTGTTTCTTCCTCAGAGAAGACCAAGTCTGAAGTTTCTCTGACTCCGTCTGAAATTGTAGGCATGATCAATTTGTTTAAGAAACCTTGTAAGTACTTGACTGATGGAGCACATGATGTCCTGTCATTGAAAAGCTCACTGTTAAGTTTTTGTGGCTTAGTCTGGAACACTTTCAGGGGGGAGCTGGCTGAGGGGAGAATGTGCTGTGCTTCTTGCTTTTAAATAGGAGCTGCTGCTAATGTATGTGCTGCTTTTGTCCATTTTTATGGCAGTTAGAATAAACAGCCTATGTGTGAAGCACAGTCAAATTCAATCCAGAGAGGTTATTCTGGTTAATGTTTTTGCAGGTATTTCCCTGAGGCATCACTTGGGGGTTTCTGCTCCCCTGTGGGAAACTTTACTCCCCCATTTGTGTTATGTCAGATGCTGTGCTTTACCATACCTTTTGAAGTGGTCCTTCTAACTGATGAAAGTTTAGAATTTATGGATTTAAGTTTTGAAGTAAATAAAAAAAGACATGCTTTTTTAGGGTCATCTGGATTATTTTTCAAAGTTGTAAAAAAGTTTATTTTAAATCTTACTACTGTAGTAAGATTGTACTGTACTGTCAGTTCTCAAATATCTTTCAGTTGCACTGATACTAACTTAACATAATTTCATTTTTATTTCTTGCATTGGATTTTCAGGGATTCTTTGACAAATTCAGAATTTACTTGAGTTAAATGTGAATGGACTGAAGCAGTGTGAAGTTTGTACTTACGTGTAAATAGCAAGCATGCTGTCAAGCAATGGTGTTGGATTCATGTGATGGTGTCCTGTTCACCTCTTTGTTGGGGGGGGGGAGACCTGGGAAGGGAGAGTTTGGGGACGAGGGGCCATCCAAAGTGTTTATAATAAACAAGACTTGCTCTCACCGCGAGATGATGGTTAACATTGTAATGTGACTAAAGCTTTAGTCTGTTTTCAGATTTCCCCATCACACGTCTACTTCAGTTCAGAAGTAAATGGTGTCTCTGTTTCCACTGGATTGCATGATATTCTGCATGAGCTTGCGGTACTGAAAAGACATTAAGAGGGGAAAAAACTCTCATTTGATTCATCAAATGCCCTCCAGAGCAAGGCATGAAGCCCCCCTGCCACTGATGGTCAGGTCAAATGCTCTCCCAGGGAAAGAAAGGAGAAAGAAAGGAATGTAAAAAAAGCCTTTACTTCTCAATAAGTTATTTAATCTAATTAATAATTTAGCTCTAATTATGGGTTTAAACGATGGAAGTAGTAAGAAGACTTACTTTGCATGTACTATTGAGGAATTCATGTAGGAAGAAGAGACACAAGTGTTTGAAATACCTGGCTAGCTCTCTGTTGTCATCTGTTAATAATTCACATGGCTCTTTCACTTGTATTTTGTTGAGAAAAAGAGAGTAGGCTTGACACAAAGAAGCTCTTAACTTCCTTTGTAAAAGAGTGGGAGTACAGCATGTCCATTCAGTAGAAAGAAAAGAATTTACTTTTGTGAAGTTTTCAGACTTTTTTAGTTTTCTTTTTCTAGGCAGCTTCACCAGTGGACTGTGGGAAGGAAACTCTGTTTCTCATATGGCTTTTACACTTGTGTTACCTATTATTAGTTAAGCCATAACTGAGCAGCAAATTCCAGGCCCAGACTTTCCCAGAATTTGGTGCCTGCTTTTATAGGGAACTACGAATTTTCTTTGCAATTGCTACCAAATGAAATGGTGCATTGCTCTCTTGCCTTATACTGGGTTTGTGGTGGATCTCTGTATGGTACTACCATAAAGGCTTCAAAAGCCCTGGCAGACAGTTGTAGGGGATGAATCTGATCCAATGTCACTGTGACACTTCTCTGAAAGTTGCTGTTCTAGGAAACCTTTGCCTATAAACACTGCCTTGTGTAATTGAAAAAGGATTAGCTAAATTACATATGGTTTCTCTGAGGGTACTTGTGTTTCATGGATGGGATTAAAAGCAGAAAGGTAGACAATATCTAAGTTTTCCAGCCTTCCAGCTGAAGTGAGAGATGACAGTTCTGCACACTTTGGTGGTCTTGTTCACAGAACCTGCTTCCATGCTAGAGCTTTATTTTGTCTTTGCTTTAAGTCCCTTTTCTACCCTAGTCTGTGCAATGGCTTCTGAACTCACTCCCCCTCAACAAACTTACCCTGGGTAAAGAGCAAATTTTGAAAATATCATGCAATTAAAATCTTGTTGGTAATATCTTACTTGGGATGTTTATTTGTTTCTGTTTCCCTAAGAAGGATACATTTTACAAAGAGCTAAGTATGACTTAGCTTACTTCTGCATAAGTATTAGTAGAAATCTAAAAGATGAGAATGTGAAGGCAGTCGATTCATATATCCACAAGCTCTCTACCTAGGATAGCAATGCTTTCTATACATGGAACACGAAGTTTTAATAGCTCATGGGTGGAGACAGATGCTAATTGTCTCACCTGGTCATTTGTAGTGAAGGCATTCATTATTTTTGTCTTTTAAGATTTCTTTCAGAAGAGTTGGAATGCATGGTCTGCCTGCCTGTCCCCATGGGTCAGGACTGAATTGCAAATTACTCCTCTGCTGCTTGAGCAGACTGGCTGCTGTTGGAAATGTGACACTCAGCTATGTGCAATTCTTGTCTGTACCAACCTTGCCATGTCTGCTTTCATTTTTCCTAAATTACTAAACAACTTACACTTAATGAGTTGCAACTAATTAGTGCCTCTTGCTTTGCTACACCTATAAAATTATACTTCCAGTACAGTGCTTCATGAACTAATTAGGCATTTCAAGCCAGTTGACTTTTGTCCTCTTGTTTACGAGTTTCTTACTAGATAGTGAGATCAAAATCTTGTTGTCTTACTCCAAAGATGCAATCTCTTTATGTTCTTCTCCCATGACAGACTACATTTAATTCTTATTCTGGAATGCTGTTTCCCTGAATGAGGTGTCCTCTTCAGCCTGCAGAGCAGAGTGCCTGTCCCATTTCACAACACAGCCTAAGGCAGGGATGACCAGCTGCTCTGTGGCTACGCTTGCCCCAGCTGATGACTCGGTGCTGGAGGATAATAAGAGGCTGACACTGCAGAGCATGCTCGGAGAACAGGAACAAACAAACCTTACCAGTCTGATGGCATGGTCCGGGAGGGCAGGGCAGGGAGACACAGCTGTTCACAGCGAGGTCAGGTTCTCAACACTTACAAGCTACGGCATGGAGCCCATTCCAGCAGAGGAGACCAAAGTCCTGCTTTGGCAAGGCTGCCTCGGAGGCTGTGCCCTTGCCCATCAACACCTTGAGGGGCTTACAGCCATCTTGTTTTTCCATGCTGTGGATCTTGAATAAAAACTGTTTTCAGTAAAAGAAACAAAGCAAAGTAAGCCCCCTTCCCCCTTCAGTTTGGGCTGGTTCTGGTGGAGGCCAAGTAATGCTGGTGATGTATTCCCCAGGACAGAGGTCTTCAGAGCTGCTGCTTGGGATCCTGCTGTGCTGCAGGCACTGTGTTTCCACCATGGCTGCAAAGGGTGATGTCTTTCAAAACGTTTGTTTCTTGGGGGCTCTGAGGACTTTTCTAATGGCAGTTTTGTGGCAGACAGTTTAAGTAAACATTTGCTATTACAAGGAAGCAGCACAGAATGCTATACCTTCTGACCCTTCCTGGGACCTCGCATGCATTTTAACAGCCATCCTTTCTTCCCTCTTTCTTGGTCCCAGCTAATTTCAAATCCTCTGGTTAAGGGGCTTTTGGCCTGCTTTACAAAGATGTGCAGTGCATGTGGTGTCCATGGAGCAGTGGACTGCCTTAAGTGCTGCCAGGCTGGAACACTGGCCAGCTGGCAAGGCTTGCAGCTGGCTATCAGTTGCACGGATGTTCACATCCCCAAGGCACCTTGAGGAGGAGCAGATACAGCTAGACAGCCTGTTTCAGCTTCTATCCAGTGCTCTCTTCCACTTTGAATGTTTTATTTAAATAAAATTGGTGACAATACTTCCCTCTGCTTTTAGAAGAACTTATTAGAAATATTATTGTATTTTTAAAAGCCATTCAAGTAGCTGTTTACTACAAAGTAGTGGGGGCTGTAACTGGGTGGGGGTGGGTCTCTTCTCCCAGGCGACCAGTGACAGGACAAGAGGACACAGTCTTAAGCTGCACCAGGGGAGGTTTAAGCTGGACATTAGGAAGAAGTTCTTCACAGAAGGGTTGATTGGGCATTGGAATGGGCTGCCCAGGGAGGTGGTAGAGTCACTGTCCCTGGAGGTGTTAAGGAAAAGACTGAATGTGGCACTTTAGTGCCATGGTCTAGTTGACAAGGTGGTGTTAGGTCATGGACTTGATGATCTCAAAGGTCCTTTCCAACCTAAATGATTCTTACTGCTCTCTTATTTTCTCTTGTTTGATTTAGTGGCTATCCAGGTACTATCTGGATTGCCTTACCATTAGTGAAGCTTTAGGACACAATGTGGGTGATGCCCTTACAGGAATCTGTTTACCAAACCCAAGTACAGATATCTAACATTTTTTAGTCTCATGTTTGACTGTGACCTCCAAAGTGGCCCCTTACAAGTAAGTAGCAGCTGCCCTCCCATTAATCAATATCAATATATATACAATGCCAGGTATGCATTCTTCCAGATTCATCAGGGATCTGCAGTATGTAAGTACATTATAAGTTTCATGTACATGTAAGTGACTGCACTCGTTTTAATTCAGCATTTGTTGGAACATCAATAAACCAGTGATTTCTCAGGTGATACAGCAGATTAGTTGTCATTAGCTAATTTTCAGCTTACAGTCTGAAACACTTAAACTCAAACCTGTTTGTACAAGTTCATCAGCCAGAGAGCAGATATGTGTAGTATTAACTGTGACTAAACCAGAACAAATTACATTTGTTCAAAGTAATGTATTCTGCAAACACATTATGAACAATCCATATCCTGGGATATATGTCATCTCTCTGCCATCAGGTAGGACATACCTGATAAATCAAGCCCAACTAAAACCCAGAACATTTGGAGAGTGTCTTTTTTTGTTCTGATGTGGTTGTTCATTTTATGATTTGTCTTCAAACAATCTACAGTGTAAGAGCAGGAAAAAGAAAAGGAGGGAATGAGTTTTTTCTTGCAATTGAGACATATCCTCTGATGGAAAAATCCTGGAGGAGATGATATTCTGCACTGGCATTGCAATGTATTCTGCCCCGCAACAGACATTTTTCTTTCTTCCATATAATATGTAGGACTTAGTCTTAAAAAGTCAAGAAGAGGGGTGAAGAGGTGGGAGAAGCCTAAGCTTAACTTGTACACTGTGTAAAGTTACCCTCGCATTGCTGACAGTGCTGTCATTTCATACATCTAAATTAAATGGTTCTTTCCTCTGACTGTCCTGGGTGGGTGTTACTGCACATATGGCTTTTGGGCTTTAGCTCTGCTCTTTAAAAGAATGATCAAGATTAGCACAGTCATTTAGAGCATCAGGATTTTTTCTGAAAATGCAGTCAAAAACTTGGTATGAAGATGTAGGGATCTAACAGAAGGCCAGCACAGAGCACTGGAATGACTGTTCTCTTTACATAGGACTTTTAGATGTGTTATTTTTCCTCTTCTCTAAGCCCACAGGACCGAGAAACAGCTATGGTTGTTTCCAACCCGTATTTAACATATTTAAACAAATATTTAACATATTTAACAAATCTTTCAGAAATGCTCATGTGAGCAAGGTTTAAAGAAGAAGAACTTGGATTTACTTTGAGATGCTTTGCATTATCTTGGTGTCAAAACATGTCACAGAGAAAGATATGAGCATCTCTTGGGGATAGTTGGTCACATAATGGAAACTGATTATATTTATAAACTTTTCTTTCATCTTGTTTATTATATTTGTACTGTTAGAATTCTTTTCAAGCCTGCATGTGCTACCATAACCCTAGGTGATGCTTTACAGAGAAGGAAAAACACTGATTAAGCTACTGAGCACTTGTAGTCTAGTAAGTTAAGAATGGATACAAAGCAAGTAAAAAGGTTTAAAACTCAATAAGTGTTCACCTCTCTCCTCTGGCCCCAGCCCTTTCCCAAATCTGCTCTCTGATATTCTTTACAGTGAGTGCTCTTGGACCTTGAGTTTTACAAGTAGAGCAGGGGTATCGGGTTCAAGGGTGTTTATGCAGGGTGTCAAGAATTGTGTGATGTCAGAGAAGCAGTTAAGGAAGGGAGATAAATGCAGTTTGGTCAACATGGGCTTCCTCTGACTCTCATTGTGAACTTCCCTTAACTGGGCAGTCAGGGCACCCAGTCCTGTGCCAAGCTGCTTGCAGGGATCCAAAATTTGCTTCAGCAGCTAGGAAACAAGTATTCAGAGCTGCTGAAATGGACCCCAGCTTCCATCCACGCTAGAGAGACAGACCCTGGCACTAGTCAGATCCAGGACAGGATTTCTGTTCCTTGGTCCTGCCATTGGCCTGGAGCAGCTGCAGGGTACCTGATCTGCCAGAAGACACCCTGTGCAAGTGACATTTTCTGAAATGATGTTGCATCATGGGACGTAGCACTTGGCTGGTCCCTGGGGCTGTCACAGCTGCTGCAGCCCCTCAGAGTACGACAGACACAACCTGCACTCCCAGTGTCTTTCCAAGGCTTACAAACTGCATACTTGGAATAGTTTTCACTCAAGGGCCCATCTTGATGTCATATCCTGCAATCTACAATGCATTAAATTCCCTTGGCTGTAGTTATATTTAACCATGCTCTCTAGAACATGGGATATTGTGATTTGCCTGGCCACCTGAGTCACCTCCATTCTTTGTTCTGGCATGTAATAAATGGTAAATAAATTCCAATGTGGGTAAATGACGTTGGAGAGAAAGCGCTGTCTCCTTTCTCACTGAAGTTTAATCATGTCCACCTTGTGTGGCTAAATTTGATGTATTTCACCAGTATACTGATGATAATGCTTTTTATTCTCAGCACAGTGAGAAGATGTGTGATTAGTGTGATCAGTCACATCCTGGCCTGGCAAATCCTCGCCTGGAACCAAAACAGCATGGAAATAGGAAATAGTTTTTTTCTCTTTGCTCTTGCTACCTAAAGGCAAGATGTTTTGTAAGAAAATATCTGGTTGTCTTAGCTCAGGAATAGAGAGAGTTATGCTTTTGTTCAAATGCCATTTTAGATTTGAATTATTTTAGATGTTTTTTAAATGCTTAGGTTTATAAATGCTTGAATATCATCTCTTTATGGCTGCTTCTCTTCTCCTCTTTAATTTTGCTTCTTCATGAGTAATTAATTTTATTGAGCCTGATAAAATAGAACAGATAGAGGAAGATTTCATTTAACATCACAGTAGTCCATTGGATTTTTTCCTATTTTGATGTTACAGAATTTATAAAGAACCCTTTCTTGATACTTCTATTTGGAGTAGAATTCTTACTTGGCTGACATTTAAAATAACACTGCTTCTACTTATTAGTGCTATATGTTAATATACTCAGTGTTAGGCAAATAACTGTGATGGCAAAATACATCTGAGTGTTCTAAGAAATGAATATTGTAAGTTTTGTAAATACCAGAAGAAAACTATTCATGACTTTTTATCTCTTAGATATTTATAGGTAGGCCTAAACTGTAAAGTTTCATCAGATTTCTCTGAGTTTTCCAGTCAGTAAGTGTGCCAAGTGATGTTTCACTCCTTTAATTTTAATTCTGGAAAGCAAAGGCAAACCAATCACCTCAATTCTTCAGTTGCCTCCAAGCAGCAAATATGAAACTGGAAATATATGAACTGTATTGTTCTGGGGAGCATGTTCTGACTTTTTTTGCTTAATAAATAGCAATGGGGAAAGACCTTATTATTCTGTATCTTTTGGTACATTGATGACAAGATGAGGAATTGAGTCAATTTTAAGCTCCTTTTCTAAAGCAGATCTAGTGCTTGAGAAAATTGCCAGAATTTTAACCTGAAGATTTACAGTCCTCTTCCTATCACAAAAATGTCTTACATGCATTTTTTGTCTGTGCTTGTCCTGGGGGGTGAAGACAACCCAGGCTGAGGGCCCCGGTGTGGTTGTGGGAAAGCAGCTGCATGTTCCTGGTCCTGTCTTTAATCTGCTCTTTCTGTGGAAAAGTTTTTTCAGGTTTGTTGTTGTGCCTCAGCCCATTGCCTGCTCACTGTATGGGAGCAGGTGATGGCTAAGGAGCAACTAGGTTAGGTGTGTACTGTGCTAGTAATTAGTAATTAATACTGATGATCAGTTATCTCCATGGTCTGTTTAACTGCTCAAAATCTTGTTTCTGAAATTGCTGGTAACAGTGTTGGTTAAGTGTTGGCTCAGGTGGAGTTTCTCTTTTGATAGCATTCCAGTCAATACTAAGACACCAATTTCATCCTTCAGCTGATAGTGGTCTATGTTACAAAAACTGGCAGTTTCGGGAAAAATTGGAAATGGCCTGGTGCTCAAAAGGGCGACCCAGTGCAGACTGGAATAAGGGAGTGCCAGCAGGAGAGGTGGAAGTGCAGCACAGTGCTGTTCTCTGGGCAGCGCCAAGGGGAGGCTCTGGTGCTGGAGGTGCCACAGGGACAGGAGGAGCTGCAGGCTGCATGTCAGCAGCTGACCATCCTCTCCTGCTGACCTGCCCAGAAGGCAGATCTTGTCCCTGAACAACACGGAGAACATCTCAGTGTAGTGCCTGCTTTTCCTGAGGAGGATGGTAATCTGGGCCTCTATATGCAGTGAAAGCTGGTCAGACAATGAAAATCCAGATGTTTGCTAAATAGGCAATTTCCCAGACTCGAGACAGATGCCCCAAATCTAAATCTGGCCTCAATCTGTGTCAATATCAAAGAGGATTTGTTGGAAGGAGCAAGTGAGCTTGTCAGGGTGGTTGGGAAAGGGAAGCATGCAGCAGGAAGGCGCAGGGGGAGCAGTGAGGAGGTAAAGGGAATTTGAGGTTTGGCTTTCTCCAGAAGTAAGAAAACCCCAATCACTTAGCAAAAAAGGACTCTTCCAGCTCCCTGCTCCTCTTCACTGTGGTTTTCACCACACAAGCATTGACTTTGGTCTTTGCTTTTTACCAAAGCATGCTGGAGAATTTGTGATTGCTATGGTTTGTGCAGCTCTTTTCTTAAGATAAAGTTTATTTTCTTTATTTTGCTACCCATCTGTAAACCACAATAGCATGATTTAATTCTGTGAAATCAGAGATCAGCACAAGTGTTTTAGTTCTTTTAGACACAATCAGCCTGAGGTCAGATTTAGCTTGGCTTTTGGGTTGTTCAAATAAGAAGGTCTTGTGATTCATTGCAAAAATTAGAGATGGTCCTGACATTTTAATTTCCTAAATCTGGGGAGGGGAGGTAGATTTACTGCCTTCTGTTCAGCTTTACCCTTATAAAATTTAATGAAGAACTTGTTAAATTAATGTATCTGCTGGAGTAGTTAATAATTTGCTTAGAATAAGACCCTTTTTACTCTTGTGTGTTCTATATCACTTTGTAATTCTCAGAACTTTGAAAGACAATACAGAGGCATAAAGTAATTGTTGGGGTTTCCCCTTCTCCTAATCTCCCTCCCCCTCCATTTAGAGTTACATGTAGAACTATGTTGGAACTTTTAAAATGTATTTTTCCTTCATCATGGAGCTGCTCTAACTCTAAAGGTATATTGATAGTTTCAAGAAAACCTGCTAACATCTCGTATGACTGGGGACTAGGTTAATTCATAAAATTAAAATTTGACTCTTCATTTAATCTGACCTATCTAAAATATTCTAGCAGTTCATCTAAATTGCAAATTTAAAATTCGTATATGTTTGTCATTATAAAATATGTTAAACTAAAACTATGCAAAAATGAAAAAAATCACAGTATCTATGTCTGTACAGGTCTCAGTTTGTGTTAGGCATTAAAAGCAGAAATAATGCATCTGGTTTTCCACCATGGCATGGAATTTTTTTCCAATAATATTGCCTTTATGTGACACTGAAGAGAGAATTTATTCTGTGTCATAATGATTCAGTAATGTATTTGTTGTTTCCCTTAAAAAAACAAGGAAAAAATTCCAAACCCAATCTAAAATATATTGGATGTACCTGCTTTCTTACAGCCTTGATTTGTTATCACCCAGTGATTTATTAGTCAGTTGGCTCTCCAGCCCCTTGCTTGGGTAGTAACCCCTGCCACTCCCCGGAGCCCTTTCCATAGGAGGACATTTACCTTTTGCAGCAGCACCACAGTGCTGCCTTCTAACTATCCTATGATCAGCTGGAGTGGTCACATCTGTCTTCTCACCCATTTCTAGCTGATCTGGGACATCTCAGCAGCAGGCCCTAAAGGAATGAGTTTGTACATAATACTTCGGCTCATTTCTGTTATCCCAGTCCTCCAGCCTTCCAGACTTTCTGGCACAGCACTCTGACTGTCCTTTGAGGTCAGGATACTTCTTGGCTTTTTCCCATCAGTAGAACTCAGCAGCATGCTGGTAGCACACTGCCTTATCGCTGAAGAGGTTTGGTCTATGAGTTTCATGCGCTCTTCATGAAAATTAACATTTTCTGTGGTAAGGCAGTCGTTTCTGTGAGAATGAAATGCTCCTTCTCTCACCAGTGGAAAACTGGACATGGTCTAGTGGATTTAAAAATGTTGACCAGTGCAATACAGGACTTACTCTAGAGCTGGAGGGGCATGAAGAACTCTTCATGTAACACAATCCCTTGCAAGAATGATCTTAGGAATTGTGATATGAGTGTAGGATCCCGGTCTGTCCGCCTGTGCCAGCCTTGAGGAGGTATAAATGGCCTCTGGGAGCTGGGGAGGGGCAGTGGGAGCTGTTTGTCCAGTGCACGTGGTACTCCTTGGACTTTGGACTCTGCCATGGGGCCTCAGGGAACAGCTTGCCTTGGGGAGGTTTATCTTTTCACATACAGCGTGGCCAGTACTTCAGGTTTTAAATGCTTTCAGTCAGGAATTTTCCCGTGTAAGAAATTAACCTGCTGAGGGAATCCCATGTGTTACAATTTTTTTTCTCTGAGAAGGAAATAATGGTCCAATATCTCCTTCTTGCATTGACATCAAGTGTTTAATGCTGCTCTGGAAACCTCAGATAAAACTCAGCACACCGAAAGGGTCTCCCATCATTAATAACTTGAGTTAGTAACTCTTGCCCCAGTAAAACAAAGCTTTCTCCCTTCTGTTACATATTATTTTGTTGGTGAATCAGAAGTTATTGTGGTCTCTTCCCTTCTGAAAGTCTCACGTGCATCACTGCACCCAGAGCTATAATAAGCGGTTTTATCTTATCAGGTGTGTTCTGCAATGAAGCCCAACACCTTGGTAACATATATTGCATTTACTTAACCCTTTCAAATGTCCTCATATGTATGAACTCCACTACCCATTCTTACTGTCCTCAGGATGTCTATCCCAACTCTTTTTACAGCCCCTGGCTACTCCCTGTGTAACCTGTAACTGGAGCTTTCCCCTGGAAGAAGGAAACTCATTGGCTGGAGTAGGGTTTGCTCCTGAAGTTTATACTATTTTCTCATACTGTCTTCCCTGCTGGGAGTCTCTGCTATCCCCAGCCTACCTCACACATTCCCAAAGTGACCAACCTGCTCCAAGTTTGGTTGTCTTTTTTGAAGGGCAGTGTCTTCTCTGTCCCAAAGGTGCTGCCTAAGGATGGCAGTGAGATGGATTAAGAAGGCAGAATGTCAGAGTTAAAACTAAGTGTTTTAACAAAGAATGAAGCTTTCTGACCTCTATGACCACTCATTGTGATGTTTGATGAAAATAGAAGACACAGAAATACAAAGACTGGCTGGGAAGACTATAATTAAAAGATGGGGAAAAGAGGAAAACAGGAGCTCAGAAAGGAAGGAAAGCGAGACTTTTGCCATAGTAAATGAGACTGAATAAGTGGATATTTACTTAGCTCTAATTCTTCTGCTTAATGTCATCTAAATATTTTACAAATTTTCTTTACTCCTCCTCTCCATTCATATTTCTTTGTTGCTTGTAAACACCCCTGTGCCAAACCTCATGCAGTGGAGGTTAAGTCCTTTTGCCTTCTAGAGAGTATTTCCTTATTGTATCAAGAGAAGTGTTGAAATAGCTGTTTCCTTGCTCTGAATGATAAAGCATATTATATGGTGTTTGAACATTAACAGACTCTATCATGATGATTAATTCATGTCTCCTAACAGCTGACTGTCTCAGCTACATACGGTTTCTGTGGAAGATACAGTCTTTGGGAGGAAGAAAAATCAACAAAATGGGCTGTTCTTAGTGGAAGTGTTTTTGCTTCTGCAGGTGGCAAGGGATGTTTCTGGAAAGTAAGATTTGTTCTTGCTGTGTTATGGATACTTTAGGTAGTATTACTAGTTTATATCAGGTAATCCAAGAATACCTCTTCCTCTCTGGGACAAGGTTTGCAAGAAATAGTATCTCTTGTGAGATCACTTGATACTCTTGGAAAAACAGGCAAGCAATGGCACACCATTTTTCCTTTGCTTTGCCTAGGTGGTTCATTAGACCATTATGGCTACACCAATTTGACGCCTTTGATACCTCTCAATCTTGTTTTCATTTAATGTTTCTCAGGTATTGATGTTATGTCAAGTGATATTATCTCTGTCAGCATGGTACTATTGCATATTGTCAGCTTTATGGCTGTTATGTGCTATCACTAAATGTCTCACAGAGTTGAACCCATTCCTTGGAAGTTACATTATTGAATCTGAGCACCAGTCTTTTTTTCTAAGTCAATCTTTATTTCCTGTGTGTTCTCTTAAATGTTACCTTGGGTTCTTCGTTGTTTGTGCCTGCTTTGTATATCTGGACTGTGTCCATCTATCAACCCCAGCTACCTATGGAAGAGAGGGCAATGGATTGAGGGCAGGTCACGAAGGCAGATAATGTCCAGAAACCAATTTTCCCTGTGAAATCAGATGAGCTACCACACATACAGGAGCTCACACCTATTTTAAAACATGGGGACATGGTTAAGCAGAGCAAAGTCTGCTCTCTTTCTCCTTGATCCCAAACAATTTATTTCCCTTTCCTGGAGGAGTGGAAACACCTTTCCAGGGAGTGCTGAAAATTTATCAGCAAAAACAAGCATCTCTGAGGACCCACAGAAATGGACGTACTGAGATGTGGAGTGGAATCAGCTGGAATCCAGTTTGCCCAGAGAAGCTCTATGCCCTGTTAGAACAGACTGGGCAAGAGGAAGGAGGGCAGCTTTTTGGTGGGGACCTGAAACACAAAGAAATTTGTGCAGATGCACGGCCAACCCAGGGCTCAACATGGCAGTACTTATTGTAGTGAATACATCCTGAGTTATTTTTAAAAGAACACCAATATGCATACCATTAGCTTGAAATCAAGGTGTTTTTTTTTAATAGTGATACTGGCAATGTGTATCATAGCAGCCTTTTTCTGTTGTAGAGATGCAATTAGAAATGTCAGTCAACTTAGCCTCTTAACAATATCTTTTAGTTCCCTTTTCCACCTCAGTGGCTGTATTGTTCCTGCAGCCCAGTAACCCACTTGTCTCCTCTCTGCCACGCAGTTCCTAATGCTACATCCATATGGATTTCCATTCCCTAAATTCATTACAGAAATCTCTATTCAATTTAATAATTCATATTCTCATTCATCCAGCTTATTACACCATCTTTTATAGCCATTAAATTCACTAACAAAGAACGCATTATTATGAAGACAGCTCCTGTGCAATGTCTCATACTACGAGAAGTGTTATGGACAGGTGCTGCATTTCATATAACAAGCAAAAAATTCTGTGAAATCTTTGCAAATCCCATTTCAAAACCGGGGCTTGAAAAATCTTGGTCACAATAACTTAAAATTCAAATCAACCCTATGAATCCTGCTTCTATTTATTTTTCCCCTCAACGATCATCTTTCTACCCACAGATGATGCATGTGCTTGGTCAGCTCTGCTCAGAGAGGACTTGTCCCCCAGGTTTCCTCACCCACACTGCAGTGAGTGACCCCAGCACTGCAGCAAACAGGAAAAGCTGCAAGGAACCAACATCTTGTTAAATATTTAGGTGTCTCTTCTATGATTATGTGCATCTTTCTGTTTCTCATGTTAAGTTTGCTTTGTTTGAAAATTGTTTTTCAGGTATTTCTAGAGGCATTGACATCTCCTCTGTCCCATCCAGTGGCATAACCTCACCCCTGCCTGTTGTCTGGGATACACTGCTTACTCTCTTCCCACTAATTTAAATCTCTTCTCTCCATAAATTGGTAGTTAAGTGTTTGTTTGGCCTGTGCTCATGTTGAGGGTTCTGTGTCATTTTTGAAAGGTGTCGCAGCCTAGGAAACCCAATGGAATTGGGTTATATTTGAGCAGTTTAACTGCAAGCTATCTTAGGGGGAATTTTCAGCTGGCATGTTGATAAGACTTTGCCAGCTGGAGTCCAAAGGCTGTGCCTGATTTACTGGCAATAAAGCTCATTGCACACGCCTTCATCTTTCTTGGAGAGCACAAAAGAGAGACTGCGAGAGGAGAAGCTGCTCCCCTCTGTCATCGGGAGTGGAGGCACCATGTGCTGCCTACACGATGCCAATGCTCTCTGCTTTAACTGGCTCTGTGTTAGGCACTGCATGTCTTTGTGCATCTGACAAATTATATGACAGGTTAAAGATTATTCTAATCTGCTCTGCTACTCTTCTGGTAGCTGAGAGGGGAGCGCCTACCATATGTGCTGTGTTATCCTAGCTAGTGTATCCAACCTTGTTTATCTGTCGCCTTCACACCTTATGTTATTCTGTGATTCAAAACTGATTACTGTTAACTGTTTACAGTGATTTGGACAAGATAGACTTGTCAAACAGACAAGAAAAAATGTTTAGTTGCTTATTTCCCCTGGTCTCCTGGGGCTGGATCTGTAGGATTCCTCTAAAGTGATTAAGGAGAGAAGAAAATGGCACATGTAAGCTGAATTGTTTCCTGGCTCTCCCAGCAATTGTCCTTTTTGCAAATTGACACCATTGAATGTCCCAACTTTCATCCTTTCCTATCCCATTTTTTTCTCTCAGCAGTAGAGATGGACAGAAGGGATGAGTTGTGTTTGAGAATTACAGACTCAAAAGGCTTTTGTGCAGAGAATTGTCTGCTGCATTGCTGATGTTTGGAATACTTTTTGTACTTGTTTTACTGTTACAGGAAGCATTTTACGCTGTAATGTCATCCCACATCTTCCTCCATAAGATCTTGTGAAAAATCAACATAAACAGACTTTGTTTTAGCGGTCAGGCATTCCCTCCTTAGAAACCTGGCAGGATGGGGAACAGCTTGTGCCGCCTGTGCAGGCCAGGGTGTTCTTTCATTTTGGAATGAGTCACAAAGCCTGATTTAAAGAATTCATGCTTAGTAATGTGACAACTGTGATGATGGGGTGTGCAGCAAAGAAACAGCTAAGGGACATGTTAAATCACATGGAGAAAAGCAGATCTTGGCTGCAGATAAGTGTGTTGGTTTTCACCCATTTTGATGAAATGAAAGCTGTGTTGACCTGTTACATTTGTTCAACACTAGATTCATAGTTGGTGAATCAGTACAGTAGATTCAGAGTCAATGAGGCAATTCACAGTTATATCTGAAGATCTCCAAAAAAGGAGGGGACAAGAGTGATGTGGATGAATGACATGGTGAGAACTGTTTTTTAAAAATGCTGTAGTTGAATTGATTTATGCAGTAAATTACATTAATCAGCAAAATTGGTGTCATGCAGCTTTCCCTTTCAAAGAAAGCTGAGGAAGCAGGCAAGGTGGGAACTGTGGACAAATAGCTCTTTCACCCAGTCTTGTGTCTAATACTGATGCTTTCTGTCCTGTATGCTCTACCATTTGATTTATGGGGTTTTGCAGTCAGTTCCTGAAGTCCGTAAAGCGTCGGAGCAGCTGTGTCCAAGAGCAATAATTTCTCTCTTTCTCTGCATGATCGCCTGCCTGTCTGTTAGTGGTTTCATATAAGAATATATTCTATTATATATAAATATATTCTATATATATCTAAAGTCAGAACTGAGCAGCAAGCAATTGGTCTGGCTGGAGATGCGAGTTGGTCAGCTTATGGAAAGCAGAGCTGGGAGACAGGTAATCTTCCATATCCCGTTTTCTTCTATACTGGTAAAACTGCTGTTCCAGTTGTTCTTTTTCTCATCTGCTTATTGTGAGTCAGTGATTCTGGACTGGAAAATTATGATGCTCGGCCTGAATTTGAGGTTCATAATTCAGCTTTTTATCTTTGTGCTGCTACTCGGATGCCCTGTTGTTTTAATGAAGTTGCGCAAACGCTGTGTATCTTGACTGCCCAAGGAGAAGAATTACATTTGTGTGAGCTTCTCATGGATCTGTAAAGGAAGTGCAGATTTACTGTCTCTTGTGTCTTTGACTTTGTAATTTCAGTGTAGGTTTTCTACTTCATCCATGATCAGAAACAGATAGATTAACTGTGTGTAAGTTTGATCCCGTGCTGGGTTCAACTTGGGCTCTCTAGCACTATGCTAGTTTGGAAACCACTTACTCCTGGAAGCAGCCAGATTAAAATATGCTTGGGCACATTTTCTCCCTCTGAAAACCCTGCAGCCATTCCCCCAGTGACTACAAAGGGGTGTTACCCAGATATGGCTTTACCCTGCTTAGGTATAGCAGAGTAGAGTGTGAAACCTAAGGTGGAATTAAAGGACTACAGAAGAATTGCACTACAGAAGATTTTCCAGGTTTCTTGGTCAAATGTTCCTACAGGCGCCTGCATGTACTTTGCAACCAAACTGGTGCTTTCTGCTGAGCCCCAGCCCACAGGAAGAGTAGAGCATGCTGAGGCAGTGTGTGCACACAGCCTGCGAGAAAAGCATATAGAGGAATGTAATTAGCTCATGAAAATATTTGTCACCAGTACAACATGATGCTTCTCAAACTAGATTATGATAGGAGGCTAAATGCTGAGGTTTAAAAAAAGCCAAACAAACAAAGAAAAAAACCCAACTAGCTTGTTTTAAGTAGATTCAATGCAAAAGTAAGGTAAAGCCTAAGAGGAATAAAGCACTTTAACAGTTATTATGTTTTATGTATTCTTTGATTCATCCCAGGCCCAAGAAATTAACCCGTTCTTGACAGTGGTTAACAAGAAAGTCATAGTACTTCTTTTTAATAGATGGGGGTATAGTAGTTTGAAGCTGCCTTTATTTTCTCCAGTCTTTGATAGGAAAAAAAAAAGGTTACTTTTTTTCTAGTTAACTTTATTTCTTGTTCCTGTCTTCATGTATGTTTTGTGGTTTTGCTGTGCTTTTTTTGGTGTAGCTTTGAATTTCAGTGTCTCAAGGAAGAAATGCTTGGTCAAATTCTGTCCTCAGTTACTTGGGGAAAAAAAGTCAGAGAAATGTATTGACTTTGCTGATACAAAGCTGGATGTTTATTGAAGAATCCCAGTAGCCAACCAACAGAAATTTATCCCGTTCTCTTTGTTCATTTATAAATTGACTTGTTGAGTTATGTGGCCGCATAACTAAAACACAGCTGTTTGTATTCAATTGCTTTCAAATTAAGGCAGAGGATCCAGCACCTTCCAAAGTGGGCTGACCAAAGCAGTTTTGGTAAAACGGTGAAAACTGTGGTATAAAACCTAAAAAAACCGGCAGGGTTACTCTCTGGCTTTGCAAAACCATCCTTTCTGTTCACCCCCACGCCTGTCTGCGCGGGCACCCGCACGCAGCTCCGGGAGCCGGGGCAGAGTTCGCGTGCCCGCGCCCCAGCGCGGTGGCCGTGACGCGTCCCCGGCAGGTCGGGGCCCGGCGCTTCCCGGCCGGCGCGGGCCCGCTCCGGGCGGGAACCGCGCTCTTCGCCCTCCTTCCTCCCCTGAGCCGCCTGCCCGCCCGCCGCCTCCCTCAGCCCCGCGCCGCTCTGCCTTCTCGTCCGCAGACAAGAAAAAGGCAGGCAAGTTCCAGCCTTTCAAGAAGCTCTTCGGCAGGAGGAAGAAGAGAGAGCCGGCCCCAGACTGCGAGGAGCCCAAGCTGAAGCCCAGCCACTCCTTCGGCAGCATCTGCAACGGCGCCTTCTCCGCGGATGAGGAGCCGCACGCCGGGCTGAGGTAAGCGCACCCTGCCTCTCAGGGAAGTAAACTTAAATTCTCCCTCTGCCGAGTGGCAACAGTTTGTACATCGCTTGTTAGGAAGCGTGTGCACCTTTCCTTCCCCCGGACGTGACACCTGCTGCTTTAGACCTCCAAATCTCACTGCTTAAGGGGCACGTGTGCTGCTCTGCAAATAAGAAATCCCAAGGGGAAGCAGCAATGAATTTGAATCCAACTCTGTGATTTAACCTGAGCAGTGGTATTAATGGCATCCCTGTTTTTTAAAACTGGGAAAACAGAAACTTGAACCGGCTGTTATGGATCCTTTATTGCATACATTTCCCTGCAAGGTGGTGTCTTTGGGTCGGGACAGACATGTCCTTTTTCACTCTATCCCAAATAATTTTTGCATTTTAATTGGGGTCAACAAACAGGCTGCTTTTATTTTCAACCAATTTGAATGTAGAGTAGAAGAAGGAAGAGAAGGCAGAGAGACACCTGAAAATCAGATCATATTCCAGTGACAACAAAGGATAACAGAAGGACAGCATGAGAATTTTCTGTGGGGATGGTGGGAGTAAGAAACTGTAAAGAGTAAACAAAGCAGCAATCTCTAACTAGGAACAGAAAAAAAACCCCAAACCAAACAAACCCAAACAAGCAAACAAAACCCGAACAAAAAAACCACTTAGCTCAACAGCAACAAAGCCCCGAGACCAGATACACAAACTACTGGAGTCAATAATACTTACTTCACTTTCCAACTGCTCATCTCAGAGAGGTTAGCTGAGTCCTGATCAAAGCCTGCTGTTTTGGAAGAAAAGGAACTATTTGCACTGGGGAGTGTATCTGAAAGTGTAACAAAAAACCTGAAAGGGTAAAAAAACCATTCCAAATTCCTCTGCTCAAGAATGAAATATGTATCAGAAACGTCACCCTGAACAGTATTTCTAATGGTGCCTATGAAAATGTGATTTCTAAAATTATGTATTTGGGGGATTTTTTAGCTTCTGGGTTTTTATTCCGTTCTGTGAAATTCCATAAGTATTAGGTTTCCTTTTGGTTTCTGTGGTGTAATACTGTACACCTCTTTTGGTCATCCCACCTCTTTCAGAAAATCAGTACTGAGCATAGCCACACTGTAGCTGGAGGTGTGACTGACTGCTGTTGCAGTGCATTACCTGAGTGCACGATGCCAAGCAGCTGCAGGAGCTTTTAGTGCCTTTTCCCTCACAAGCAAACTAAAGGGCATCATCTCACTATCAGGGATTTCCCATTTGGCATAACTGAAAGTGCAGTGCTGCACCCGAAACAAACAGAGATATGGGGACTTGTCCTGTTCCTCAACAGTGACATGAAGGTGTGGCAGACCTTGTTTGGGACTGCTGAATGTTTGCATTTTTAAACCTATTCATTTTTCTAAGTAACAAAAGCATTAAATGTTAGCCTCTGGTGGGAAAATCAGACTGTACAACTTAAATCAGAGGGGATTAGTAAATGTGAAGGGTCCCATGTCTCATTTCAAGTGGAACATGTCTTTATGTGATTCCTGAAAGGTTTTAGCCTACTAGAAATACTCAGTCAAACCTGTGTTTTTCCTGTCAGGCTTCGTGGTGCAAATGTGGGTGGGATTTGATGATAATTTTCAGTTTGCAGGTAGTGTTTGCCACGTTACTCATTCTACAAGCACAAAGGTTCAGTGCAGTGCATTAGCTTGCTTTGGGAGCTTAGTTTTGCCACTCAAGTCTGTTTTCAACATCTCTTCCATCCATTATATTTTTTTGCCTTTACTGTAATTTCAAACATTTATGAATTGAACACAGAGATAGGCTGTCTAACTAAAATAATACACACAGTTGTTTACAAGTTGTCTAACAGTAAATGCATTGCCATACCTTCCACTATTCATACAGAAATAGGCTAGAGCAAATAGAAATAACTAGTAGTATATTTACATAAGCAAAATCCTGAGAAGTTTTAGAAAACCATTTGCTTCAAATTCTTTAAGAATGTACAACAACCGGATATTAACAAAAGCTTAATGAAAGTTCCAGTTTTGCAATAAAAGCTCAGGGATGTTCCCATTCCTTTAATAAGCTATATTTCTTCATCAGCCTGCATCGTGCATGAATTTGTTATCTGCAGATGTGTCCTGTGGACGTTTTGCTTTGTTTTGGGGAGAGAAGGTGGTTGTTTTGAAAAGATTGTAAGGGAGGAAGCTGCTTCAGGAAGGTAGAGACAAGCAAATGAATGAGTGTAGGCCAAAGAAGACATCTGTATTGCTTCCAAGACCTAAGCTAGTATTTCACTGAGTGCTGTATTGGCTTACAAGCCTGCTCACAGCTAACACCTGAATCTCTAATGGAGGCTGTGCCGACTGGGTGATGCAGACATGCCCAGAGCAATTTAGGTAATCTACATATGGTGTAGATTGACTAGCTGAGTTGGAAGCAGCCTGAGAGATCTGCCTGTCCATCCTTTCTTACATCCTGGATTCATCAGATGCAAATAACTTGCTTGGTATCCTGATGTATGCACACTTCAACCTCTTTATTCATCTATGTTGTTTTGCAATACCCAGGTGGGAGGTTTCCTGCTGCAGTTTGTCTTGCTCTGCCCTGTGAAAGATTGGAATTCCTTTTCCCATTTTTATATTGCCCTTATTGAGTTTACAAAGTTAAAACTGTATTCATTAACTTTCTGTCCTAACCATAAGGGCTGGGAGATAGAAGTACTGACTACAAGAAAGCTCCACAAGTTTGTGGAGCTTCACTGAAGTCTCCAGAAGCCTCTATTCTGAGGCTATGATTTGGCACTTTAAAAGATTTTATATTTGTCTTTTTTGTCACAGTTAATAAATAATCAACGTCTGAGCAAGCATTGTGAGGGCATATCTGAAAGGGTACCTGTGCAGTGCCCTACAAAAGTTTGTCATTCTGGCTTGATGTGCAGACACAGTGGGGAGTTAAATTTCTCTTATTGGCAGTACAGTAGAGTGCCTTTCCTTAGGCTGAATGCAGTATTTCAAAGGACCTGGAATTAGACCTGTCAGATGTTTAGGACTCAAGTGTGACAGCATTGATCTTCCAGGAAAAAGTCTCTGAGCAAACTTCAGTGTCTTGACAGTGCCTTTCCACAAAATGGGATCCCTTTACTTGCAGCATTGGGCAGTTCCATGTGAAGCAATCTGAATAAATGGTAAAAAGTGGTCTGACTATCCACTTGGAGTTTCCAAGAGCTCCCAAGAAACTTTCTCTCTGTCACATCCAGTTTTCATACACTGGGTATTTTTCTTTCTGCTTATTAGCTGTATTTCTGCAATTGGCATTTGTCAGTCTCCTAATTTCCTTTCTAAGTGCCTCATTTTGAGTGCCTTCTTGACTCCAGTGCAAGTGCCTTGTTGCTGTGGTTCTTGGTGTCCACCTTCTCCTGAAAACTTCATCTTATCAGAACTCTGACTTAAGCAAGTATCTCTTCACGCAAAGCAACACGTGGACATTGTAAGAAATTTCATTTTAGAAAAAAAGCAATCTTGGATTTTCCTTACTTGTGTCAGCTGACATGGATACACCTGGAAAAAGTTTCTTATTTCTGGGTTATGAGGTGTTTTCTGGGAACCAAGCATATTCCAAGACAGAAAAGGTTATGGTTGCAGTTTTCCATTTGCATGGGTTTTTTAAAATAAATTTTATTACAGGTTTTGGCAAAATCAAAGTTATTTCCCTGTTTCTGTAATATATATTGCAGCCAAGTAGCACAGAAGTAGGAGCTAAAACCAGCCTAAGAGTAGCCATATCTGATGTGTACTCAGTAGCATGTGGCCAGAGCAGAGGGGTAGGGAAAGCTTTCCTGAAGTTGTTCCTGGTGTCTTGAACATAAGGCTAACATCACACTCAGTATTTCTGTTGACCTTAGCTTTTCTTGACATCTCAGCTCTTGCCTTCCTCCCTTCTATTATGAGCTTGCTGCAGTCTTGGTGCTCTAGAAGCTTTCTTCTCAGGTGTGTGATCTAGGACTTTTTACTACTTGCTCTGATTTTACCACTTAGCAGAAATTTGCAGTAAATGCCACTAGCTTGCCTTTCGTTTTTCCAGCTGCTACTTGAGTGCAAAGATGCCTGTAGTTTGTATATGATCCTGAGAGCTCTTCAGGAGAGCTTGTCTCTGCAAGTCCTGACATTTTGAATCAGGTGCCACTCTGTTTCTCCATTTTAACTTGTCTTTTGTCCTCAGCCCTGACTATGACCAGCTTCATTTTCACCTCAGTAATCCCAGAACTATTCTCACTCTGGTCTTCACTCTACCACATAGGCTGTCTTGCTGTATCCTCCCTGGAAGGCTAGGCTGTCTCACTGCCCACTTGTCCTCTCCCTTGCTTCCCTTTCGGATGTTTTTGTTGCACTCCCCCTCCTAATCATCATGTACTTCATTTCCTTCATTTCCACATTCTGCATGACAACTGTAATTTTCAGCAGCTGGTGAGGTCTGGGGCTGGGCTCCTGAACAAAACAGAGTTGTCACCTGTAGTATAATGTACTGTCTTATTTCCACTTCCTTTCCTTCCTTATCAGCTAAATGCAGTTTCTATATAATGCTTATTCCTGCCAAGGCTAATGTAGAATTTTCACTTCCTTTTCTGTGCATATTGCCAAATTTCAGAGCAAATTTTGCATAAACATATGCTGCTATTTGACAGAATAATGTCACATGCAGTGGATTGTCAGGTCAGATGTGGAAGCTGGACCGTTTAGAGCCCTGTTCCTTTCACTAGTCTGAATATTTTTGAGCTAACTGGTGAATTATCCATATCCTCAAGCTGCATTAGGATTCACTTGCAGAATTACTGGAAACCAGGGCAATGCTTTTCTTTGCTGTGAATGCTGAGACTTTCTGAGATTAGACACTTTAGTGAATAACTACATAAAATTCATGTGTTGAGAACTATGTAGTCCCACCTGATAACCATCTTGTCAGACAGCAGCAAGGGCAGAGCCACTCCCTCAGGGAAGGCAAGCAGGACACCAAGGGGATCCCACAGCACGGGGGATCCATGATCATGCTGCAGGTCCACAGCTGAGAAGGGCAAGCCAGGAAAATGGTCTGCAAACTGAGGTCTGGATCAAAGGTCTTCATGGCCAGGCACAGATTCTTCTGAGCTGGAGACCAGCATTTCTCCAGCATGGCTCAGGCAGGGACCAAAGCCTCAAGTGTGACCCTAAGTAGAGCTGCTGGGCCCTTGTGCACGGATGGAGGCTCCAGATGGGGCTGGTCAGGGACATCAGAGCTTGTTAGTGCACTCAGGGCCTTGATACTTCCCATGGGTAATTTTTATGCCCCTAATTACAATAATTCTAGTTAGATTACTAGCATGATGCATCAGCTACTTAAAGCTAGGCTTGATCTTTACTTCTAAGAAAGATAAAATTATGATAAGTTTGTAGGTTCCAGGTCCCCTGATGACACCAGACTGGAGCTTTGTATAAGATAATGTTGTGTGATATCTTTGAAAAGAGCACTGAGGCTGCACAGCTGATCACTGGCATCAGTGGGACTCGGGTGGGTCATAACAGGGGGACTGTGCAGTTTTCCCAGAGTTAGTGCCCTGAAATTCAACTGTTCCTGAAGGTGATATGAATATAAATTTAGAATGAATGCAGAAATGATCTCTAAATTTACTTTATGAAAAAATTTCCCTGTTAATAATGTCTCTCTTTTGTCTGTTCAGATTGTGAGGCCCATGTTTATGGGTTTGTTAATGCAATGAAGCCATGTGCTGTCTGAGCACAGCTGTAACTCAGAATTATGTTGTAGCATGAACAATATTCTCCATCCAGGCGTGAGTTAGAACCAAAACTCTGCTTCCAGCAGATGAAAAGGAGGACACTAAAAATATGTCTCAGAACTACAATCCATTTTCCTCTATTACAGTATTAATGCATCTCTGGAATGAGTAGAAAATGCAATTTATGTTTTTCATCTCTAGCTGCCCTGGAGACATTCATGGGAGATGCAAAACGTTGAATCAGATTTCTTTTTTAAAACAAAACATTAAGTAGAGGCAACCTATCACTGCACTTGTCATTTCCCTTGGATACTATTCTGGGAAGTGGCTCTCAGTTTCCTTTGAAGAGATTATATGAAGGGTCAATACCTGGTTATACCAAATTCATTCTTTCTTTGCATGCTTTTAAAAGTTTTTATTGTTTAAAAATGGCTTTATGTTAAAAAGTTGACTTTGATCTTTAATGATTACAGAATTGGTTTCTAATGGAAATCTAAAAATGTGAAAGTCATGAGACTCTGGGTTTTTTGGAGTCGGTCTCTACAAACATAAAAGAACAGAACAACTCATTCTTTCCCTTTATTTTCCAGTTTCTATTTCTAACTCTTTAATATCAGAGTGGGAGGAACATTTATGACACACCAAAGAGGCAACTGGTGGTGTGAGATTTCTGTACTTAAGTAATGCACCAACATGGGATTATATAAGAGCTGAGGTCTCAGTGTTCCTTGCTAGAAAAGCTTCCCTTCTTATAAGGATCACACATTTGTCTTTAGGAGGAGAAATAGGTCTGGAGAAAAATGGGGTCTAAAAACATCATAGCCACCAGTGTCAATACAATAACCCTGTATTCTGTGCAAATTTGTCCCTGCACACGCTCTCATGTAGTTAAGGGTGTAGTCCCACAGCAGTAAATGTTAAATGATGTTTGACTCTTTCCAACAGCTCTCTAGATAAGCAGCTAGCATGGAAACTTGTGTCAGGATTTGCTCAGCTGAACCAGGTATTTGTGTGGATTTTTGAGTTCTCATGCTTTGGGGGGATTTATTTTTTTTTCACTTGGTTGTTCTAGTTACCAGAACATCTCTCTGAATTGTTTCATGTGAACAATGACCAAGGCACAAAACAGCTGATGGGAACATATGGAGAGGAGGATAAAGAGAGAAAGTGGGATACCTCACCCAGTCCCAACTTGAGGTACCTAGAACTGATGGAAATGACATCCTAAATAGATCCATAGCAGTGGATGGCTGAGGGAGGGTAAAAAGAGGGTCTCCGTTTGCTGCTTTTCATGGGAGAGGAGTAAGACTTTTCCTGTAAGCTCAGGGTGGTCCCATTCTACTCTGAGAGATTTGTTTCACGTTTCCTAGGTTCTTAGCACACAGAGACACCTCAGCAAGAATGAGTAATGGAAATAGGGCTTTTGCAAGCCAAATTCATACATAGATGTGCTAGAGCTATGACACTTCCAGTATCTATATAATGTGGTTTACCTGTGGTTTTTTGGAGTTCTTCCAGAAATCTGAAACACAACAGAAGGCATTTTACTGTTTCAGGGAAATCTATCAACATTGAATTAAACAAGGAGCCTGTGAAGCATATTAATTTTGTGCAAAAGAAACCTAGGTATGGATGAGGTGTATTTGAGGCAACTCTTTTTACAGCTAAATACAGTTAAATCTGGGCTAGGAATCCAGTCATCTCCATGGTCAAGATGTGGTATGGTCCTCATACTCTGTCTCACTCTATTTCCCACCCATTTGACACTACTGGTTTCATTATTTGTAAAAATCCTGTAGGATGATTTGCTCTGCTATATTTTTGAGCTCCTGGGGTACCATCAAGATAAAGACAAATCCTGGTGCACTCTTTCTGTGCAAAGTCTGCATGTACCACACAGCCCCTCATATATTCTGAAAAATGTAGTAGTCCTTGAAAATTTCATCCTAATAAAAGAAGGTGAAAAGTATGTTCTTAATTTTGCTGAGAAACCAAGTATTCCAACCTAGCTCAGGAATCTGAAGAGGGACACAGGTGAGGCAAAGAAAACTCTGAGAGCAAATGAAATCTGCTCTCAGTATGAAAAAATTAGTTTTGAAAATTTGTGTATTGCAATTGAAACTGGAACATGATACTTGGGTTGCAACACATCTTCAGAGAGAACGTCTTTAAGGATTTGTTAAAAGTGCTTTGTATTTTGATATAGCGCATCCATAATTCATGTAATTTAGTCAGGTTTCTGAAAGTGAGTCAGATGATGATTCAATTATTTTCAGCACAAACAGCCTCTGAAGTGTCATCACTGGAATTATCAACAGAAGTGCTCATAAACTGATGCCCCTGTTTTCCCACATCTCTTGGAAGTGATATGGCAATTTGAAACTGTAATACCTTTAGCCATGGCTATGACTGTAGCCCATATCTCTGTCATACTGTGAATTTATTGAAATCCACTCCTGATATTGACATGCCTTTTAATTGAAGGGAGAACAGTCTGTAAATGTGGATCGTGAGGATGGTATTGTATAAAGACTTCTGAGAAAAACTTCAGAGATGGGTAGCAGCAAAGGAAACTCAATTATTCATACTGTATTATGACTTAAAAGAAATTCAGTCTTTCCAAAAGTAGAACATGAGCAAAGTGAAAGAAAGAGGTGGAAAAAGGGCCTTTGTGATATAATCTGTCAAATTCACAACTGGGAAAATGTGAAAGGATTGTGGGCTCCAAGGGAGTAAAATAAGAGACCTTTCAGAAAGTACAAGTAGCTTGGAAATCACCTTAACTGCTATTTAAACTTGCCTGTAAAAGAAACTAGGTTACTACAATGTGTGAATATCTTTTTTTCCGATGTTCTTCAGCCTACATAGACATTTAAACAAAATTCTTGAACTATTTTTACCAGTTGTTGGACATGTGGCTAGCAGAATTGCTCATTCACCCACTTCTGAAATACTCAGTATATCTGCAAAGCATTTTCAAGGGGTAGAGTAGAGAGTAGTCTGGCATTAATTCACTGTGGGATTTCTTGTGACTGTTTCATGTGTTCTGACAATTTGGGGTATATTTGTTTTATTATCAAGTCAATAAGAAAACAAAAATGGACAGAATCTGTCAGATATGCTTGTCCTCAGCTCTATGAAACAAAAATGTGTGGTGCCTTGTAACAAGGGGAGATAGAGCAGCTGGGAGAATGTTGGGGATGCTGTAAATGCTTAGCATGGTCCTAACCTGCCACTGGTACCACTGTGGGCACTTGCCAAAGACAGGGTTGGATTTTCAATGATGAGGTACTTATGGTTGCAGGTCACATGGAGCTCCCAAGCTGCTCCATGTGACCTGGTGTCCCCAAGGGAAGCTTTAAATGAAATTTTAGCAAGTTTGCAGGCAGGAGGAGAGACTAGATCCCTAAAAGTGTCCTCAGCTCTGCAGGAGGGTGGGGAAGATTTTCACTCACAGCCATGTCCCAGGCAGTCCACCAGAACTGACCTCAGCAGTTGCTCTTTTCTTCCATTTCAGAGATTCAGGTTTTATCAGGCAGTTCCTACAGTCAGAGTCTTCCTGCTGTTGGTCAACTCCAGTTTTGGGGTTTGAACTGCTGGCAAATTCTGTTCAGTTTCAAAGCTGCAGGTTGGCTGCTCCCAACTTCCATATTAAGAATTCATCAGTAAAGTCAAGAACAACTTCCAAACAAGTCACTGAACTCTTTGGTGCCTGAATTGCAACCCTTGCCTACTAATTAGCTGTAACAAACAACACGAATATACATGAGGTGTCTGATTTTAAGTATGAGAAGTCCAACCCACTGGACAGCAAAAGGGGTGGATGGTGTTGTATGCACAGCGGGCAGCTGTGAGACAAAGCCACAAGCACTGAGCCACAGCACTGCTGGAAAAGTATTTGAGAAAGGATCCTCTCTGGAGAGCAGTATGACCTGGTCTGTGCATCCTCAGCAGATCTCTCAGCTCAAAGGTAAATAGTAAACAACCAGTTCCCACTGGCCTTGCCTTCTGCACCTGCAGCAGGCTCACACGCTGAACAGTGCAAATGCAGGAGGGCTTGCCGTGGGCTGGCTTGTCAAATTTTACATGTTTCTTTCCCACCTTGTTGAATGCAATGCTAGAGCTTTCAGTTCAAACAGACCTACACAATTCTATGAGAAAAGCCAACTTTCACTCGGTTTCATGTCAAACCATTCATTTCCAGGCCTGCTAGGGATTTGTCTCTTTGTAAGGGACATTTCTCAAGTTGTGGGTTACTGGCTGACTCCTGGCTGGCCAAGCAAGGTAGAGGTATTTCAATGCCTTGCAACTTTCCCACAGCTCTGTGTACAGGCTGAGTCACAGTGATTCAGTATAGAAACCTTTTTAGAAGAGGGTTTAAAAATATTCTTACTTTTATGGTTTCTCTAATAAAAGGTTTCTAAAAGAAGGTGTATTACCTTTAACCAGAGGCAATCAAGTTGTGGGTTTTATGAATAAAAGTCTAACATCGAGTATAGCACCAGTTAAATGTTCCTCTTCTTCCATGGCTAAAAATGTTGTGGAATATTGAGCAGCTCATTGCCTGATTGTGTGTTGGTTTGTTTCAAATGAAGCATGTTGCTCAAATATTAATCTGGATGAAAAGTAGTTTTTCAGTTAGTCTGTGATTGTGTGGAAGATGAAATGATTCAGAGAGCTGTGTGTGTTCTCCCCAAAAAATTGGATGGATTATTTTGTGAGTGCAAAAGTATTTTATATATAAATGAGAGAGAGGGAGAGGGTTTGGGTGACTTTTTATCCTGTTATTTTCAGGTTACCTCTAAGAAATTCTGTTATAAAAGTCAAGAATAATTTATCATCTAATCAGTTTCAGCAGGGTTATGTAACCCTATATAACACTCTCCTTTGGTAAGAAAAGATTATTGTTTTTACTTAAAATACCCCAGGAAAAAGGTGATGAAAATGTAATAAATACATTCCCAAGTTATTTGTTTCCAAAGTATGAATAAAAATATCTTGAACACTTCATGAACAATTAGTACATTTTGAAAGGCAGAAAAGACAATATACTGATCTTCTTAAATATGTGAAACTTTATTTTTTCTTGTTATTTTACTTACACCTTTCTCTGGAAGTATCCTCCTCCTTGCTTTTGCTGAAATATATGTTTATAATGCTTTTATCATATGCAGAAGGTTATGTTGGATATAGATGTCTATGAAAAGTATCTTTTTTTTTTCCCTCCAGATTGTTTTCTGAAACTATAAATGGGTTCTATAGAGTTGCCAATGGGTTATTTAAAGGAGAGATTTAGGACCTCTCAGTTATTCAGGGTTTTTTATTGTGGCTTTTATAATGACTGTAGATTACTGGCTTTTCACTTAGCATGGAATATTCTAGGTGAGACAAAACATGACTTTCAAACTCATACATTTTTCCCTCAGCATGCCCCCAAAACCCCAAAGTAACAACCACAAGCCTTTTATTTTAAATTCTAAATTTTCAAAGAATTAAATTCATTAGAATGGTTTCTGGTGAATGAAACCACTCTTTGTTTCATCCCTTTGCCTGTGGACTTCAATCAGAGCCATATAACTGGTTCGTGGGAGACACACCCTCCTCCTTGGCATCGTGCTCAGTTTAGCAGCAGCACACGGCATTCCTCGCTCTTTGTGGCTAATCAAGGACACACAGCTTGGTGCAATAAGCTCCTTGGCAGTCTGGGGTTTGGTGATAACCTTTTATTGTCAGTGGGATCATGCTGATGGCGATAGGAAGAGCTGAGAAATCAGCTAAGGAAGGTAGCTCTTTAGAAGGGGGTTACTGCACTGTAATACCTCTTTTTGTGTTACAGAGCTTCCTTTGCTTGGCACCTGCTGTTTGCTTTGACCAGGAGTGAGAGTGTGTCCCAAGCAGTGGGACTAAGCATGAAGGCACTTCCTTAGATAAGCAGTCTGGCAATGTGGGCATCATCATCTACTCTGTATCCTGAAAGTAACATTTAGATTTGAGACTTACAAGCAAAATCAATTGAACTTCTCAACGTGCCTATTAAAAATACCCAACTCTAGGTCCTTCCAAGGAGGAAGACTGTGTGTAAAGGAATCATGCACCTCCATTAAACTTTTGAAACCCAAATTTGTTTGGATACCTCTCCTCTGAGAATGTACAAAGCTTTTATGTAGAAGGGAAGAGGGAGGGAAAAGCCATACATCAGGACAACTATGATATGAAGAGTCACTCTCATAAATTAATTGCAGTGCTTATTTACTTGTTAACTGCTTTTTTTTAACAGATCCCCCCATTATTCTATGGGCAGTCGAGCTTTTTCCCATGACAGTATTTTCATACCTGATGGGAGAACAGAGAGTGAACAGGCCATTCAAGCAATGTCACAGGAGAACGTTTTAGGAAAAGTCAAAATTCTTCAGGTAAGAAATTGTAAGTGGGAAAAAATATCTAAAATGTGGTGGAAAATGGTCTCCAGAACGTGTTAAATGTGCATGAAGATGGGTTGGTTTTCTAATAGCCTTGGGGCAGTTTCTCAGCCATGTTAAATTCTCTGGCCAAAAGCCATTGTAAGTAATTCAGATAATCTGCAGAAGTTCCAGGTTTTGGTCTTGAAAGGTGCAGCAGTGATGCTGTAAATATACCTGCAGAAGTGTCTGCGCCTGTGGAACTCCTTGGAATTGAACTCATGGTTTTGGCGTGTCCTGATCTGTATGCCTAAGTCCTACAAATGTGGTAATAAGAGAAAAAATGAGGGCTGTGTTGAGGGCAGGGAATGGCATGCAGAGTGAGACTTCTTTGAAAAGCCAATTTAATTATACATTTATATGTATTACCTTTTTATTCTTCGTTTTCTCACTGCACTTTTAATGATTTTCCTGGAAGGTGGATTTGTTAATCTCTCCAAATCATAAATAACACGTTTGGGAATTTGCTTCTAAAGAGCTTTACATGATTGGCTTTCCCTTCTTTTCCAGAACTCTCTGCCATTAGTGCTTGAACTAATTTTTTGCTCTACTCCTTGTATATCTGTAAGATTCCCAGCTTTACACCTTTCTAGACCTTGAGAGAGCTGTCCTTCAGAAACACGTTGCACACATTGAGGATGCTGACATGTCCTGTCAAAATGCTGATAAATTTTTAATGCTGTGCAAGTGCTGTTACCCTGAAGATGGCCAGTAAAATACCATTGATTTCTTTTACCTCTGAAGTCTACCCACGATCCATCTTCTCTGGTGAGTGAGAGATCATGCACATTAGACAGCTCTGACCTTCAGGATGGAATTGTTCCTGCTTCCTGCCTGGTGCTCTCAGCAGACAGAGCACCTGCACAGTGCTGGCCGTGCTGACTGTGGATGAACTCCGAAGCAGAAACCACACTAGGACATCTCCAATTCCTCTGTGCTGGTTTTTCAGCTTAAATTTCCCTGCGTCTGGTAGATTCAGTGCATGCTATTTGCCAGGCTGGACACCATTGCATTTAAAATGACTGCTGACTCTGGTTAAGGACATGAGGTAGGTGGGCCTGTCCTGCAGTGTCCTACAAAGCCCACCGACTCCTTCAGGGAGCTGTGCCCTCCCTAACTCTTGGGTTTGTTTTCTTGGCTTCCGTATACTAGCTTTCCTCTGAATAACTTTTCACTTCCAGAGGTGGCTTCTCTCATTTCAAAACTCAGCTTAAAATTCCCAGTGGAAATTATTGCATTTGCTGAACTAAGACACCTGATAAAAAGTATAGTTAATGCAGTTGGTAACAGCCGTGTTCACTAAGCAAATGCTAAATCAAGAAAATTAAAGCAAAAAATCACCCCTGAAAGTCACAAAATAAATAGCCAGTGATACTCTCTTGCTCATATGAACTTTGCATAAGCCTTTTTTTAGTGTGGTTCCTTGCATGTATTTTAAGGAACAATATTGTTTCAGCTGCTTGATGTAAAAAATGTGCTTGCCTTTTTATTTAAAATTGAAGGATGGTAGTTAATTTTTGTCATTTTAGTGTACCTGGAACCCAGCCTGTAACATACCACATTCATTTTTCAGCTCTGATGATGATGGTGAGAGCAACCCATTCATTCAGAAAAGAAATGCATAATAGATTGCAAATGACACTTAAAACTATTTACACGTTTACACAGAAGTTATACATTCATCTAAATGTCCTTGGATTTTTTTTGTTTGAAAACCATGGAAAGCCTCCCTATAAGAAGCCCAGGGGCCACTTCTTGTATCTTCAAAAATTGCTGCCCACCATGTAACTTTTCCGATTTCCCTAGCCGTGATTTCTGCAACTGTTCCCTGAGTTTTAGGACAAAATCATGCCAAAATCCCGTTGCACATTTTTAGATTGACCTTAGAGTTGAGTCCCAGGTCTGATCAGTTATTTGGACTATCATTCCTGTTTGAAGGTTTTATGCACTCCATACCCCATCCATTTTTTCCTGGTGTAGTATTGTATGAGCCAGTGTTGGCTGTGTGATTTTGCAGTCACAGAAAACGTTGATACTCTGTCTCCTGATACCAGAAGCTTGTATCTGTTTGGAAATCTCTTTCTGCAAGCCAACTCCAACTGGGAACACCTGTATTATTTAAAGTGGTGGAATAAGAGGAGATAGTCCTCTGTTCTGAAGAGCACTCCACTCCTTAAAGGCAATTCTGTGGCCAGCTCCTAGTCCCAAGTCATTGCTGTCTTACCAGCATTACTCTGGTTTTGCCAGGCTTGAATGTCAGGGTGGAAGCACAGCACTTCCAGTTTCCATTTACCTGGTACTTTTACCAGGTAACCATTTACCATTTACTTTTACTCTTCGGTAAAAAGTTGTTGACGGGATTCTGTGCCCCGTGCTGATTCTAAACTTGCGGCATTCCAAATGGAGATCAAAAGCTCTGCAGATTTTAACCCTTTTCAGGATTTTTTTTGAGGTGGGACGTATGTTCCTGGAAAACTTAAATCTTTTTTTGGAGAAGTCCCCGTGCTTACAAACCTAAGAGACAGCATGGTGAAAAGGGTTTTGAAGTCAGAATAGCAGTGCGAGCCATTTAATACTGGTGGTGCTGGATCTCATTCTGGGGACCACCAGTGTTTCTCCCTTCTCGCCTTGCATTTTGCTGACTTTGGAGTGTTGATGAACCCACAAAAAATGTTGTGTAATGGTGCAAACTCTGTAGTAGTCTGGGCAGCTGGCCAGCGTGTGCACTGGTTCAGCTGCTTATTGTGGAAATCCTCTATCTAATTATGCGTGAAAGGTAAATTAGTTCTTCCTGAAGTTGCTCTCATTTGGTTTTATTGTTTTTCAGATTGGCAGTATTCATCTTATCATGCTTTCTGTAAATGGATTTGGTCATGTTCAAAGGTTTTACTGTGTGCTAGAAGTCAGGCTGAGAAAAGCCTGACATCTCATAAACGTCCTTTTTGTATCCTGAAGTTATTTTGTGTTGGCTCAAGTCATTTGGTGTTGTAAAAACAGTCTTTTCCTTGTCCTTTGGAACTGCTGAGATTTATCATTACCTAGTTTTTAAGATACAGTGTAGAAAGCCAGCCTGAACCTGCTCCCACCAAGAGGTGCTACACAGGCACTGGTACTCTTAATGTTGAGCTCTTTTAGTTCTGGGGATCTGTTGCTTTGCTTGTCATACAGGGCTGTGAATGAGACACAAGGAATGTTTAAACTGTAAATCTAAGAGTGTGTCAGCAAAAAACTCACAACCCAACTCTTGGAGCTTTATTTTACATTCTTACCCTTTAGAGGTTAGTGGGTTGGTTTTAAAAAACTCACAACCCAACTCTTGGATCTTGATTTTACATTCTTACCCTTCAGAGGTTAGTGGGTTGGTTTTACTTCTCTCATCAAAGTGTCTTAGAACTACTTCCTGACATTTTGTAGCTGTGACTCTTCTTCCTGCCTCTTACATTTGCCAGAAATGGTCAGCAAATGAACAGAAGACAGCTTTTATTTCAGACTTATAAAAACTGCAGCAAGTAAAATGGAAGCTTGTTTAAAACATTAGTTTCCTGAAGTGTCTACCCTGTTCTCTCCCGTTTGCTGTGATGATACCGTGGTGTGGCACTGCTACTGCCTTTGTTCTCCACTTCTTGCCTTCAATGAAATTATCTTTGGTCATCTGGCACCCATGTGGCTGCAGCAGTCAGCTGCAAGAAATATTAAAGATTGACTATGACATACGGCTTACAGCCTTTAGGAACTACTGGGTTACATCCTTTATGTTTCATGTGGCCATGTAGTTTAAAACAAACCCTCTGCTCTGGAAAACTATAAACCACCTATTTATTATACAGATATTAATTACAATAAAACATTTTTTGTAAATCCCAACTTCTCTGTCAAATACAAAAGGATCACTTTTAAAATTCACATTTCCCTGATTTTGTAATGATGAATGACCCTGATCATTTTCTTCTTGTCAGACCTTAAAACTGTTCCGTTTTGGATTACCTTTCTTTTAGTCACTAGCATATCTTAGCTAATGACCAAGCCAGCACTTCCCCCACTGTGCATTGCACATCTGTATTCTACCAGCCACTCCCAATGTATGTTCTGTTTGTTATTGCCCAGATCTCAACAGGGCTACAAAGCCATTTTTCAAACATCAAAGCTATTATCTTTTACCCTGATGCTCTGAATTTTTCAGAATTGGGAGTGAATTTTCACTCCATGATTACCTAGCTTTTTATTTCTTACCATTAATTTCTTTGTTGCCAATATTTCTAGTGCCACTGCAGCCTAATTGTTTTCCTCATGTTGGAAAATTCTTTTTGCTTTATAAACTGAGTTTATCCTTCTTTTCTTAATCAGAAGTTTCTTCAAGTGTAATGCCCCTAACCACATGCTGCTCCCGCAATGGAGAGTGGAATAGTTTCCTCCCTGCATCTTACATCCAAAACATCTGTGCTAGTACTTGTTATTTTCCTAATTTTCTATATCTTTCTATGTTAACTTTACACCTGGATTATTTTCTAAAGCCTCTACCTATACCAATATAACTTTTCACATGATGCTTTCCAGTTTATTCTCGCTTTGATTACAAAAAACCAAAAACGCTCATGTGGGGGTATTTAATTTGTTTAGTTTGCAGAAGATTTTCTTGTTTGGATTAAGAAATGGACTTGCTTCCATAGTTCACTGTTAATTAGGTGAACTCTCTTCTGAGCCTAGAAAAGAAATTGTAAGAGAAAATATGACAGAGATGCCTGGAATCATGAGTGGAATTGATAAAATGAATAGAGAATAATTATTCAGTCTTTCACAGGATGAGAACATATGAACAACAGTTGAAACTAGTAACACTTCCAAACCAAATATTTCTTTAAGCAAAGTTGGACTGTATAAAAGTTCCTCAGATGCCACAAATCATTGGAGCATTTACAAGTAACATCTCAGTACGGGCTCACCCTGTTCTTATGTATTCCCAAGGCATTTGATTTTTGGGTCATTCTGAGAGACTGTACCAGGACCAAGTGGAATTTCAACAGTGTGCCTCTTTTTAGGACAAGTATTAATTAAGTTATTATTTTTCATTTATATATAACTAGAAAACTTAATTTCATTTAATTTTCATTATATTTAGGCATTGAGAACAGATATGAAAAGTAGACATTTGAGTTGAAGGGAAAATATGGCCAGCATTTCTTGTAAGCCTTGTTTGAATTGAATCAGCTGAAATAGTACACTCTGTTTTAATGATTTTTAACTGAACAGAGTAAGCAGCTCAGCAGATCTAGTTTTGGATTCACTCCAGGCATGAAGCCCTAAGAATGATGTGGTTTCTGGGGCCTGAATCCAACACACATGCAAGTAGGCATGTACACAGAAGAGGAGCCAAATGGGAGTGAGAGAGGAGATGTACAGCCTGATCTGGGCTCTTTGCCAATTAATATGGAAAACTTGTTCTGTGGCATTTCCTATGCAAATGAAAAGAGTGCTTTGAAAGTGTGAGCTTCTTTTTATTTGCTGCAGGTGCCAGACAACACAGAACAATTTTACTTAGAAGCTTTATTCCTTAAGTTATTAATGGGAAGCTGGTGTCAGTTAGATAGTATCACATTTTAGCAAATTATTTTGCATGAAATAGAAGTGGGTCTGTGTCATGGTCCAGCTACAAAAGAATATTTTAAAAATTGGATGAGTGCAAACTTAGGTTTTTTTCTAAATTCCTGGTATTTATTTGCCTGTATTAGATGTGCATCTCTGCCCCTTACCTCACTATTGCACTGATAGCCACATGGGTTGTGTGTGAATGAGAATCTATCAGGAATCCTACAGAAACCTCATGAATCTTACAGAAAAAAAATATGGATGAGGCAAACCTGGCCTGGATCTCATCCTAAAGCTCCCCTGTGTGTGGTGTCTCAGGCCCCTGCTTCATGGTACAGGTATTGTGTGGTAGCTGTGCTGTTTTGGTGCTGAGAATGGTTTGCAAGTCCTGTGGAAATGTTTGTCCACTGGCTGCAAACTGAGGGGCTGGGAATGCCCACTGGAGTTGATAAGGCTGGAAGTGGGAGGTGCAGGCATAAAAAGTTCCATCTCTTTCCTTCTCCTTCTAGTCAACAGCTTTCAGAGCAAGATGGTGGTTTCCAGCTGCTCAATTACAAGTCTTCTTGCACAAACTAAAAGAGACCAAGGTCCTTTGACTGAGCCCAGTATGCATCTATGGAGATTTTCAAAAGGGTATTTAGACATGTCTGTGCAATGGCAGAAGAACAAAATGCCATGCCTGCAACTTCTAATGACTGACATTGCAAATAATCCTCCTTAGGTGACTACCATCCACACACTGTCAGCACAGGGAGTTCTTACCCACAGAGATATATAGTTATATCTTCAGAAATACATGTCTAACTGAAACTTTTGAGAAATTTAAAGCAGATACTCCTTTTCAGGCATTATGGCCTCTCCTCAGAGATCTTGCATCTTAAATTGATGTATCTCTCCATCTCTGGGCTAGACTATCTGAGTTTTCTCCCAAGTAAAATTCGTAAGTTTTTTCTTTTCTTTCATGGATGAGGCATTTTTAGAATTTTTATGATTGCCCAGGTAGAAAATGTATCAGTGTGAAATTTTTCTGAGAGGGTAATTGCATTGTAGTTACATTATAAGCACATTCTACAGGAGACTAAGGAGTAGGTTTAGGATTACTCTTTAAAAGCAATAAGAATAAACTTGCTCAGTAGTTAAAATGAGCTATTTGAGATTTTGACATTTGGTCATTTGGTATTTAGTGTCAGCTTTAGAGATTAGAATGCACTGAAAGAAACTGGCCAGTGGAGAACTACTAGTTCAGCTTTTTGTTTTTTAAGCTAAATTTGTTCAAAAAAAGGCCCATACATAAATAATACAGAGAAGTGCCTTCTGTCCTGGAAGGATGAGGGTTACTAGAGTTTATTCTTCAGTCATCAAACTAATTTATGCAATTCTGAGCAAACAAACTTTTAAAGCTTTGAAACAATTAAAAAAAACCCCAAAACCAAAAAACAGTCACAACTGTATACAGTCCATAAATATTGAGGATAGTACATTCCTTGGAAATACCAGGAAAATAACATTTTAAACTTTTAAATACAGAAAACCACATTTTTACAGTGGAGCCCTCAAGCAGCCTTGATGGTAATTAAAAAGGCCATTCTTTTTCAAGCACAGACTTCCTCCACAACAGCTCCATCACTGAACTCCCACCTCACATTGCACACACACTTACATCAAGAACTTGTCAGAAGATCAAAAGGGTAACACACCATCCCTTCCTCCAAAACACACTGCAAGCAAGATGTCAGTGTGTGCATGTTCTCACCATGGAACAGATGCACAGATCCTTAGTTTCCTAGATGGTTCCTCAGTAATGCTGATAGTTCCAGTTTTCTGCCCGGGAGAATTATTTTCTAGGAATATGACTTTAGGAAGAAGAAAGGAGCAATCTCAGCTAAGAAAACACTCTATCAAAGTAAGAACTTTTTTTCCAGAATAATTTTAAAGGCCTGCAGGAATAGAGCAGAATTAAAGGCCTCACACTACCTCATAGAGACCATTTTGCCCACTCCGGCTCCAACAATGGAAGCATGTGAGATTTCAAGTCAGAGAGTTGCACTGCTAACATAAAAGCCTGCAAGGACTTGGTGAAACCCTTACCTTTAGACTATGCCAGTGATCCAGGTGGGAATAAAAGTCTGCCATTCAGAACTGCCCACTATGCCAAAATGCTCTGCAATATGAATTTCACTACTTTCTGCCAAAACTCAAATGGGCATAAATAAATAACTCTAACTCAGTGAGGAGACTGAGAAAAGCTATCCTAGTTTAATAACCTGATTATGAGGAGTTTCTGTATGTAATTTTTGTTTTAATGGCTCAATACAGAAATCTATTAATGTTTTTGGGATAATATGGATAAACTTGATATAAGAGTGTAGCCCACTGGGAATGATGTCAAGAAAGACTAATCTGACATTAATTCTTTTAGAGGATATCTTTCCTTAACAACTCCTCACCTGTGCCATGTTACTGATTCTAGGCTATAGGAAAAAAAAACAACTTTGTTTTACCTACTATCTACTCCAATCTTCTACAGTTCTCAGCAGCAAACTCACGTCAGGGGACTGTGTAAGTACCTGACATTTTCACTGAATAGGACTGCAGAGTTGAATTACTTGTTCATAGTATCACAAGGCAAAAATGGGAGCTCTCCTTAGGAGAATTTTCTGTCCTTGAAAAACAGCAAAGCAGGAAAATAACTCCATGGTCCCTTCCTTCCTAATTGAGAATGATTCCCTGCAATATTTCAGGAAAGGAATGTGTTCATAAGTGTTCCTTGCTCCATTTGCTCCTTCTAGAGAATTTCTTCTCTCTTTTGCAAAAAGTTCACGTTCAAAGTCTGTATGGTACGTGTCTCTGCAGTAGCCAGGGCTGCAGTTTCTCTAACTTACCCTGCTAGAGGACACACAGTATATGCTTTGTGTTTTAATTGTCTTATGCTTGATGTAATTCAAGAGTACTTCCTTGTAACCCTTGAGAGAAGATTGCTTCAACATGCAAAATAAATGGTGGGAAATTCTTTTATCCACTCATCTGCTGCATGTCCGCTGCGTTAACTTCATGCAAGAGTAGTGAGTGGCAGTGCTCGTGAGCATGAGCAGACTTGAGTTTGTGTATTCTTCCTATGAGATCAAGCATCTGAAAGAGCTGGGTTTCCCCTGCTTTGAGAATTTACCTCTCTAAGGCAAGGTTGTGCCAAACCCTCAACATTTAAAACTTATGATTAAACATTACAATAAGGATACTTTTTAGAACTGTAAATGCATGAGATGCAGGGTTTGGGGGCTAGAAAAGAAAAAGACTGCTTTTTGGGGTAGTTTTAGTTTCTCACTTGTAGTGGTTTTGTTTGTACATCACTGTACACTTGGCTCATAAGTTTATTTCTTCACAATGATAAGGCTTCATAGTTAGCTTTTCTAAAAAAAATCTTAACCTAGAACACAGATTAAAAAAAGAGATTGAGTGTTTCAAAACTCACAGGAAATTTGCAAAAGTTGGCAACACTGTCAAGAACTTGAATTGATTATCCAAAATCAGAAATCATGTAGCAAATTCGTCACTTTAGTCACCTTTTGGGGAGAAAGAAGAGAGGGTTCCCAGCATGTTGCAAAAATATGAGCCTCAGGGTGGGGTTTTTTTTTTTTTGTCCATAGTAAGGAGTTGCCCAGAATATTTCTGCATAGCTTTCAGGCAGACAAGGGGCACTTACTGAACTTGGCTTGTTTTGCTCGTAATTTAAACACCTGGTTGGTTTGTTTGTTTGTTTTATTTTTCTTGTTTTTCAGCAACAGTTGGCCAAAAATATAAAATTTGGGCAGCCTCCACAAATGACAATTTCTGCGAGGACAATGGGGGAAGCAAACGCCAGTGCAGAAGATGATGCATTGCTCAGCAGCCCCATGGAGATGGAGACCCAGCAGGACACAGTGATCTCAGACGGCGCTAATAAAGTAAGCACTTTAAACTGACATGTCCATGGCACTAGAGCAGCACTAAAGCAGTAAAGTTCACTGAGGTGTAGCAGATGTTTCCAGTGAGGCGTAGCAGAGCTCAGTGGGCTGTTTTATGTGGGAGGGATCTCTCAGCTTGTACTTCTTGGCCTGCTGGGAAGCATGCTCTTGGCATCCCGAGCCAGGTCACACAGAATTACCAGTTTGTGTGTTTTCTCTGAACTTCCAGCAATGCAGACATCACTTCCAGTGTTGCTAGAAGACAAGACATTTTTCTGATATAGAAAATATTTTAAAATATGGACTCACAGCAAGGAAGGTTGTTCACAGCATCAAATACCAAAAAGGAAAATAATTTCAAAATGAGAGTGTGCAGCTTCCCTGGTTTCTGCTCTTGTCTCATCTGCTGGCCTCGTAACTCCTTAGCATGTCTATCTGCATAGGTGTCGGGGAACGGGCTGGCTTCTGTCAAAAATTGGTGGCCAAGACCACATAGACCTGCTCTACTTTGAACAGGTTTCCTGTGATGCTCTGTGACTTCTGATTTTCCCGACTGAGTAACTCAGATCAATGGCAAGAGTTCTGGGTTTAATTTAACCTGTGGTTGTGAAGCTGAGTTTTTAGTCTTGATAGTAACAATCATGTGGTGTAATGGGATCCCAACGCACATTAGGTTACAAAGTAACACTGCGATAAAACGATTAAAAACAAATTTTTCTGAGTGTGATGAATGATGCTTCAAAAAGCATGCCTTGAAAAGTCCTCCGTGTGTTGGCTTGGAGAGGGACCGTAGCTAAAGAGTCCTAGTTCTCCAGGCTTCCGTGGCTGTGGGGGGACTGCTAGCTTTGTAAAAAGAGTCACCTAGAACATGGAATTGAAACTCCTTGCAGTGGAGGTGATGCCTGAACAGGTTAGTATATTTTTTCCTTATGAGTAAGTCAGGAGAAAATAAAATCATCAGGACCTGATCAAAATCCTACAAAGCTGTGCTCTTTCGTTTTGGAACCTGATTATCTTGTTAAGGAAGCCTGAGTATTTTGCCTTTTGCACTGCTGTATAGACAGCAGTGATTCAAGGAGCAGTGAAGAGAAACTCAGAGCATGTAGAAACAAGAATGGCTTACCCATCAGTCCTGAAGTGATAGGAAATAGGGAAAAATCCTACCCTAACATACATGACTTCACAAGTCCTTTGAATCATATTTATTAGACCCTTTACATTTTAACACTTGTCTGTGGTAATCTTTTCTAGTCCACTGACACTCCAGATTTCTTGAGAAAAATGAATTTTCTTGGAACTGGACATGAAATGGAAGAAAAGGTAAAAAAAACTTTTACACTTGGTTTGTACTGAGTTATATTGTAATTTTAGATATTAGAAGCCTGACAGTTTTTGTTTCATACATTGTTTGATTGACCATCCAGTATTTTTTGAATGCTGTGCAGTTTTGGAGCTAGCAAATAAGCAGTTACTAAGATTGAGAAATCTTAAGAGCTGATTGCAGGAAACAGCAGGACTCAGTCTCTGCCAGTCTTGCAGCATTCCTCTATTTGATGTATTAATCACAGAGTCATAATTTTCATAAGTACTTCTACTACTTTGTTATGCCTGCATGTAATTCAATAAGCATATGCAAAATGTTCCTTCAGCTTCTAAGTAATTGGTTCCCTGATTAGCATACGTTTAACCTCAGAAGATTACAGAGCTGTCTTGAAAACAATGTATGTGATTTTCTTTCCTTACAGAAGATGTTTTCTCCTTTTTTTTTCTGTCTTCTTTTTCCATTTGTATTATGCCAAATGCAAGTCTTGGGATGATAACTTGATGACTTATGGGAGAGACAGATGACAGGCCCATTCTTACATGCCTAGACATACAATTCGACTATTTATTCACAAAAGGAGTCTCACTGAATCACTTTGCTTATATTTGCGCTTTCTGAACCCAAGTATTTGAAGGGCATGAGAAATAAAGCACCCATCAAAGCCAGTGTTGTCTTACTTTAGTGTTCTGCTGTTTGGCGCTGTCTTGGACAGCTCCACATGACTCTGGAGGGAAGGTTTTTCTCAGGCACTGTGCCAGTCTGAGATCCAATGCTGCAGTCATCTCCCATGCAGATGGTACAGCTCTGTAGCTGTTCTATTATGATGCTTAGATAAGTCAATCTGATTTGCTTCTGCCTAAAGTGTATAATCTGAAAGATGTAGATCTTTTTTTCACATTAAGCAAACTTTAAAATGTCCCAGTTGCTTAAAACTCTGCCTGTGCCTTTCCCATTCCCAAAAAGTTCAGAGTGGAGCTAAACTGTGAAAAAACTTCAATGGAATGGTCTTAAGTAATTTTTACATGAAAACTATAAAAATGTGTAGTACAGAAAATGGGGAAATATTAGAGCTGTAACTTTCATGTCCAAAATTTGTGATTTGTATAATGGAAAGCCAGGGTTTCAAATATTTTCTGCTAATAATTCCTTTGAATTCAAAACTGCAAAGACGTGTGTGTGCGTTATTTATTTATTTATTTATTTATTTATTTATTTATTTAATGGAACAAATAGCATAATAATGGTTTCTTGTGTTTGTGATACAAACAGGTCACTCCAGTCAAATCAGCTCGGCCAAAAAGACAATTTTCCTGTTCTGGCACAATTGAAACAATCAATTTGGATTCAGTTCCCCAGGCTGTTGCTCGTCTAGACAACAGCGCAGCTAAGCACAAACTGTCAGTGAAGCCAAAAAAGCAGAGGATGTCAAGACAGCACAAGAGATTAACAAAGGTACTAAATCACTGGCCAAACAGCAAGAGGAGGGTAATTACTTTTGAAACTGGGTACAAAATAACCACAACTGAGTGTACCAGGATCTAAAGACAGAGGACTTAAGATGTGATCAGCACTGCTATTTATCTGAAACCCTAGCTGGAGAGAAGATGCAAAGAAGCATTAATAATACCAGTTTAGACAAATGCTACTTAAAACTGAAGTACTTCCGCTGGGATTTTACGTTGGGAGAGCTTTCTGATTCTGGTTTTTCTAGTAAAAACTTTAGGTCATCAAGGCCTGAAGATGTGTGCTGCTGTTAATGCTACTCTGATATAGGCAATCAGGTGGCACAAAATTTGTTTGGGAATAAATCAGATTCTCTAAATTGCGCAGGGATAATATCTGCCTTATAAGAAGGAATAAGACTTAGTAATGTAGCTCTTGCAACAGCTATAGAGAGAAATATTAAGTTCTGTCTTTGTACACTTACTGCACATCTGTTTTGGTTTTTATCCTGACATCTTATTATTTCTTGTAAATGGGACTATTTAACTACACAGGGCTCAGGAGAGGCCACTGCCCTTTCTTCTGCACCACTGTACTTGCATTCATCACTCTTGCAATGGAGAAATTAAATTTAATCCTCTTGTTTATCCAGAACGGTTAACTGGAGCCAAATGATGGCTCAACAAATGATAGCTAGACAGCACATAAGCTGAGCTGTTTTCCTCAAGGGAAGCACTCTTCAGGTACAGAACAGAGCAGTATTCCTGGGAAGCTCTGGGTTTGCTGTCCATGCATGTTCCCACGGTTCCTACAATAGTACTGGAGTCTCAGCACAGGTAATGAGGAAGATATCCTGGCTCAGGATTTGTGAAAAGAAAGCAAATTGTGTTTCCCCGAGCAGTGTTCTTTCCTGGCTAGCATTGCAGAGCTTTTTTTCTGCAGGCAACAGCTCTGTCTCTGCAAGTAACAGTTAGATTTGCCATGAAAGAACTGGCAAAACAATGCCCCTAAGCAGGCCTTAATTATTTCAGGCTTAAAGGATGGAGTTCTAAGTGGTAGAAGAATGGGTATATGAAACTTTGGCTCTCTTCCCTGGGCTTCTGCAAATTTGAAATGGCAGGTATCAATGTACACCAAGTGGTGATTCAATATTTGGCATTATAATGCTCTCGCTCTTGGGATGTTTCCTTTCTTTTAAAGGCTATCATCCGAATAGGTGAGAGACATGGGATCTATGATGATGTAATCCATAAATTGGGGTGGATGTGTTGGCTCATCTAGATCACTGTTTAAAATTTTGGGTTTTTTTGCATTTGCAACTCTATTCACTTTAAAGGATAACAAACCAACAGGCAGTATTGAGTAACTCCAAACTTGTCTCCAATTTTAGGGATCACAAAGTTTAACAATAACAGAATTTGAGCCGGAGGACCTAGAAACTGAGCTGTATGAGGACATATATCCAGGTTATATTGGACGCTTCACAGCAGACAAGCTAATCCGGGACAGAGATGAGCAGAAGCAGCTTCAGCTGGCAGAGGAAAAAAGAATTGAAGATCACTGGGGTATCCTTGAGGCTGAAAGGATAAGACAGATTGTAGAAATGGAAGAACAAAGAGAAATGGAAGAAAAAAGGTGCCAAGAACTTGAGGAGATGCGGAAAGAACAGGAAAAAAGACGTGAAGAAGAGAGAAGACAGTACCTCCTTGAAGGAGAGACATCTTTGAAAATTGAAGAGCAAACATGCCATAAAGAGGAAAGAAGACTAATGAAGGCTGAAAAAAAGCAAGAGCTGGAGGAGCAGAAGTGCCAGGAGCTGGAGAAGCAGAGGCAGAAGGAGCTGGAGAAACAACAAAGACAAGACCTGGAAGAGAAGAGGCCCTGGGAAGGGGAGGAACAACAGAGACGAGAGCTGGAGGTGCAGAAGCTCAAGGAACAGGAGGAGCAACAGAGACGAGAGCTGGAGGTGCAGAAGCTCAAGGAACAGGAGGAACAGAAGAGAGAAGTGCAGGAGGAGAAGCACAAGGAGCAAGAGGAGGGACAGAGACGAGAGTTGGAGGAGCAGAAGCTCAAGGAACAGGAGGAGAAACAGAGACGAGAGTTGGAGGAGCAGAAGCTCAAAGAACAGGAGGAGCAGAAGCTCAGGGAACAGGAGGAACAACAGAGACAAGACCTGGAGGTGCAGAAGCTCAAGGAACAGGAGGAGCAACAGAGACGAGAGCTGGAGGTGCAGAAGCTCAAGGAACAAGAAGAGCAACAGAGACGAGAGCTGGATGAGCAGCAGCGCCAGCAATGGGAGGAACAGCAGAGACTAAAGCAGGAAGAGAAGCACCAGGAACAGGAAGAGCAACAGAGACAAGAGCTGGAGAAGCAGAAGCACCAGGAACAGGAAGAGCAGAGATGTCAGGAATTGGAGGAGGAGAAGGATCAGGAACGGGAAGAGCAGAAGCACAAGGATCTGGAGGAGAAACAGAGACAAGAGCTGGAGGAGCAGCAGAGGCCAGCACTGGAAGAATTAAGGCAAGATAGGACTGAAAAAGACAGTCAAAAGGAAGAAGAAAGAAGCTGGCTGGAGGAACAAAAAGAACTCAAGAAACAAAGTAAGAAAGAAATACAGCGACAAGAGCTAGAAGAGAAACAGCTTCAAGAAGTTGAAATAAAACTGAAGCAGGAGAAAGAACCTGAGAACCTCAAACAAGAGAATGAACAGGAGGAACAAAGACAGCATTTGAAGGAGAAAGAAAAGACAGAGAAGGAACAACCCCAGCACGTGACGGATAAGAAAAAGAAACGGGAAGAGCAGCGGAAACACAAGCTCACAAAACAAATGCACATGGAAAGTTCAGACTATGTGCTACAAGATGAACTGAAGCAGCAAAAGGAACAAAATGGACATGAGTGGAACAAGCTGAAAGAGCAGAAGGTAGACACAGAAGGACAAAATCTTCAGCCAAAACAAGAAAAATCCTTGGAACAGCCACAGGAAAAAGATCAGTTGTGTTCTGTTGGAGGGGCTGATAGGCATCCAGCAGAGGAGAAGCTCCAAGAAGGATCAAGTTCCCAAAAAGTCAAACAGCCAGAAAAAGGGAATAAAACAGCAGAAGAAATGCTAGCCCAGAAACTGAAGAGAGAAGTTGAGGCTCAGGAGCAACAACGCATAGGGGAAGAACTTCGGTGGCAAGAGGTAGATGAAAGACAAACGGCATCCAGACCCTTCACATTTCAAGTGTCTTCTGGAGATAAACAGATCATATTTCAGAAAGTAAATCTGAGTCCTGTCATGCCCATCAAAGGAGCAGGACTCTCTTCTCCATCTGTCAAAGACTGCAGGGTGCACACTACCAGTAAGGGCTCTCATTCCCTCCCATCATCTGTGTGTGTACCCCACACAGCTATTTTGGTTACTGGAGCACAGCTGTGTGGCACAGCAGTGAACCTGAACCAGATTAAGGACACAGCTTGCAAATCATTACTTGGCTTAACAGAAGAGAGGAAAAATGTGGATGTTCCCTCTCCAGAGAAGCCCGAGAGAAAAAAACAGGATCCCAAACCCAGCAGCAGTAAAATGAAACACGCACAGGAGGCATTGAACAACCAGGCCGTGCTGGCTGAGTGGGCCTCTATCCGCTCCAGAATCCTAAAGAACGCAGAAAACAACAAATATAACGAGAGAGACCGAGTAAGTGTCTGCAGGCACAGTGATGACTGGACACCCCGAGGACGCGGTGCTCCCCACGGGAACTTGAGGAAAACCCTCTCTGCAAATGCAAAGTTCTCGATTACACCAGCATGGCAGAAATTTTCAGATGTTTCAAAAACCAGTTCAGATGCTGAGAATGTAAATGTGGCAAAAGGCAATGAAACAGTGGCTGTGGGGAGAAACACTGGCTCATCTGCTGATTCAAAGGAGGATGTGGTTTCCACTTTTAAGGATAACTTACCTGAAAAGCCTAAGGAGAAAATGGAAACCCATAGTGAAGTGACAGACAACACGGAAGGCTGTAAATTTGCAAAAGATCTTCCATCTTTCCTTGTTCCAAGTTTTCCACATTCTATGGGTAAGGAATTACCCCAGCCAGAACTTCCCAATGCTCTGGAAAATCAGCAAAATAACAGCACAAAAAAAGCAGATAAACTGCCACCAAATGGAGAAGAAAATGTTTCTCCTTTTGGAATAAAGTTACGAAGGACAAACTACTCTTTACGTTTTCATTACGATCAACAAGCAGAGCAAAAGAAAAAGAAAAGATACAGTGCAGGAGACAGTTTTGATGGTGTGCCTGACCCACTCACCTCAACAGAAGGTGAAAAAGAATCCTCTGTTTTCACTTCACAAGAAAGTACCTCTCCTGGCACGGGGAGAGCAAATATTTCTGGTAATTTAAAAGACTCTTCAGTTACTGTGGTGGAGTTTTCACCACCAGTGGTCCCACCAGCTGCTGGCCAGAGTGCTCATGAGAAACCAGCATGCAAGTCACCAGTCCCACAGAAACCTGCTTTAGCTCCAAAGCCCACCAGCCAGACCCCACCATCATCTCCTCTCTCTAAAATGAACAGATCAAACCTATCTGAAATGCTGGGGCAAAGGGCAGTTAAAGCTGAATCAGATGGTGGCTGGAGAAAAGAAGAACGAGCAAATGCAGCCCAACCCATACCATCCAGTGACCACAAAAATGAAGAGGAAGAAGTCAAAGAAAAGAAGTCATTTTTCCCATCTCTAAGTATTCCATGGAGAGACAAAAATGACAAAAAGCCTGAGCCATTGAAGAAAGGTATGAATCTTTCAAAGCAAATTTAGCTATTATCTGCATTTCCAAAATGAGATACCGGAGGTCCAGAGGAAGACATTTGGTCCTAAGCTATAATTTTTACCTGGCATGTTATTTGTGGAGGACTGCTACTTTGCTTAGGGTTGTCTGAATGAGTGTGAATTCCCATGCCCACAGTTTAACTCAGAAGCCCACAAATTCCATGTCACCAGTGCAACCTACTTGAGAAAGTTAATTTCAAGGAGGTGACAGAAGTGTGTGTGTGTGTGTTTTCCTTGGCAGAGATGCTACCTCTGCCTCTAGTTAGTCAGGTGATGGACTCTGTGGTCCATGTATAATGGTGTCATCAGAGCAGAGGCTGTAATTTTAAAAATCTACATTCTGTTGCTTCTCTTTTTAAAGGAATGTTATCTAGCTTAAAAATATTAAGGTCTAGGTCCCCTTATCCTGGGCAAATTCTTTATTTAAGCAATACAGCTGGGTACAGCAGCCTGTGCTTCAGAGGCAGTCTTTGGTGATGAAAACAATTAGAGTAGTCATATGTCTCTTCAGAGGAGGGTTGAAAGCCCCTGTGTCCTAAAATGCTATTCTGTACAAGAGGGAAAACTACCCTTTCAGAGTAAGGACACTCAAAAGACCGAGGCAGGAATTCAGCATTCATTGGGAAATCCCAGTTTTTTTCATTCTTGAATTTTGCAAACGTCAGGACACTTCTAAAACAGGATCTCAGTTGAACTTACGCC
>VZRO01003890.1:569737-597359 GCA_013397915.1 Daphoenositta chrysoptera | reverse complement strand
CAAAAAAGGATGAATTTGGACAGCTGGGTGAGTGTGTTGAATTAGGTCTTATTCCTGAGCCATAAAACCTGTTTCAGGATTTGTCATTCAGTCCCCAAAAGTCTGTGACTGACATGGCATTCAATGGCCTTAGCTCCAGCATTTTCACAAGGTAGAGAAGTTCTAGGGGTTTTCTCAAGACAAGGGATGTGCATTATTCAATCAATTCTTGTCATGTTTTCTTTCAGAAAAGCCTGTTCTTCAGAGCAGGCACTCTTTAGATGGCTCTAAACTGATGGAAAAAGTGGAAACTTCACAACCACTTTGGATTACATTAGCACTGCAAAAGCAAAAGGGATTTCGTGAGCAGCAAGCTACGAGGGAAGAGAGAAGACAAGCCAGAGAGGCAAAGCAAGCAGAGAAACTGGCTAAAGAAAATGTAAGCAATCTTTGGAAACCTGGCCATTAGAAATACCAACCCCATAATTATAACAGTTAGCTAATTTTGTTATGTGGGAGTATTTTTTTTATGTTTGGTTTGTAAGACTTCATAAAAGCTAAAACGACAGCAAGTAAAAAGTATTCTGAAAGTTTGGAGTTCCCTCTTGCAAAACTGAGACCTCCAGGAGAAAATACTGTGCAATAGTTTGGCAATTTTAGTGTAAACTCTGATGATATCAGGTGGTAGTTAATGACAATCATAAGCACAACTATTGTGCAGGTGATGGAATGGGAAAATTGTGTGCAATGTGGTTCTTTCAGAGCTTAAGTAAGTGAGATGATAACCTTTAATGATTGGGGAATAACAGCTGAAATATGCAGTTATAGGTGAATACTAGTAAGTCTGAATTTATTTTTATTGTAGCATGTACTATTTGGGTAAAATACAGATGAACCAAAGAAATGAACAATCATGATACATCCAAATGCCTAAAGCAGGCACTGAATTCTATCACTTCTTTCCTGTTCTCCAAATAGCTATTTACTCTCCATGGCTTTCTATTAGTAAGGAAAGCACTTCTACTTACAGTACCAAAGTGATGCTGCACAAACAGGGATGTTGTATATAGATATCACAGATGGTAAAAAGAGATATTATGTGAATATATTTTGGTGTTTGTTATGAGACCCAAATTTTTGATGGATACGTGCATAACCAGAGACATAGACAACTGATGGAAGAAAACAGCAGTGGGTGTGAAGTTGCCCACAGATGCACACTATGTTTCAGTGCTGTATTTAACAGGGAGGGCTGGCTCAAACTCGTCAGTATTTTGACTGAAATGACAAGACAAATTTAATTTTGTGGTGGTTTTTTGTCTTTAATAAGTGTTGGTTTTAGAAGTATCAGTGTTGTGATCTTTTGCCAAAAAGGAAGGTTAAGGAAAGGACAGGTGATGAATGAAAGCATCAAGTGTGTCATCTCTAACTTGTAGCCATTACATGACAGACTGTTTCTCATTTAGCAGTTTCCCTTCTCTGTTCTAGGCTGCTGTAAGTAATCAGTCAGAAAATAAAAGCAGCAGCAGCAGCAAAACAAGCACACTGCAGAAATCTACAGCTCAAGAAGGAGAGAAGAAAATTGAGACTGCTGCGTCAAGACTAGAAAGAAGGGAGCATCTAAAAAAGTCGAACACCCTTCCAACTTCTGTGACAGGTATGCTGGAGAGATGCAGATTCACTCTAGGAATAATGCACTTCAGAAATGGCATTGCATGTTTTTGAGAAAGTGAGTGAGGGGGTTTTTTTTCCCTCATATACTACTGCTAGAATTACAAATGCCTTGCACAGAATGAAACAACTTATTCCCATCTCATGTGCTGCCCATTATGATGGAAATACCTAATTTTAACAGATTTTTACCAGGCTCCCTAGGTTATTAAGGTTGCACTGCTGCAATTCCTTAGAATGGCCCCAGTTCAAGGTAACAAAATTGGGCTGTCTACCCAAGTCATATCCAGCAGTATTTTTGGAACATGACTAATGCACATTAGAAGGATCCGATTTACTGTAAATTGCAATTGCAGTACTGTTTTGCCTTTAGGTTGGGGGTTAGCACAGAGGGGGAATGATATTTAACTTGTACAAAGTGTATTTATGCAGGAAATGAAGCATGTTGTGTTCTCACACCTCCCAGTTTGTCAAGGAGAAATATTCACCCCACAATATAGGAAATAAGCATTTTCATTTGAAAAATGTTTAGAAATAATCAATTCAGTTCACAGTAGTCTGTTACTTTGAATTTAGGACTTCTCCCTCCCAGTCAAATATTTGGTATTGAAAGTTGAAACTAGAACGTACTGCTTTATCTGTCACTTCAGTTAAGCAGAAACTATTCTATATGCAAAATGCAGAAAAATTAAAATAAATACTTCCCCAAAGGGCATAACATTTGGTGTGGTATAAGGTGATTGTTGAAATACAGACTTGCCTGTATTTCTCTAGCTAACAGTAGTCCTTGGGAAAAGGTTTTTGAGTACATAGGTGTTGAAGAAACCTTTTAAAAAGTTGCACAAGTAAATAGCATTTCTGAAAGTAAATACATGTATCAGCTGCAACTGTTCAGTACCACTCTATGCCAAGAACTATGAAATGCAACTATTGAAAGCAATGAGGAGACTCAACCTATTTGTTAAAGGCTAAACCATGCTACTCCTGCATTACAGACTGTCCCAAGCTGAACCGCCCCCATGCCTGTATTCAGGTGGTTCAGCGCTGGATCTTCACTCTGCAGCTGCACACCACAGCAGATAACCCTGAGAACTTCACTTGGAACATCTTGGGTTGGACCAGATGACCTTTAAAGGTCCTTTCCAACCCAAACCATTCTAAGACCTTACATAAATTGCCCACAACTTTCATGCTTGACAGCATTGCTGTCAAATTCTAAAGGGGGTCTATTGCAGCCCTACCCCCAAAGACTCAGCACAGTGTTGTTATGCTGTACATGGTCAATTCTAGCAGAAATCAAAGTTCATCACAATAGATTATGCCAAATAAGATCAAAGGGCCAAAACCCAATTATCCAAAGTCATTCTGTCTGCAGCAGAGTGACAGTTCAGGAGGAAATTGAGGAGGAATTACCAATTTTGAATTACCTAAAGTGAAAGCATACAATTCTATTGGCCCTTAAGAAATAGTGACTGGATTTCCCTGTGATTACTGACTACATTTGAAGCCAGGCAGCCATTAGTAACTACACATGTATACAACTATTTATGGGTAATAAGACTGATTTGGGCCACGGTTAGAAGAGCATTTAAGACTAGACCAGCCTAGGACATACTTAAAATGGAAGTCTGCTGAGTCCTCCCTAAGGACATTAAAAAACACCCACAACTTGAAGGCGGTGTATTTCAAACTTGCACTTGTGACTTGTGCAACAGGAACTGATAAGAGTGTGTGACCTTTAAAATAGCATAAATTACCATAGCATTTGAAATAATTAGCTTTTCAAAGTGCCCATCTACAGAAATTGCTGCTGCTACTGTTCATTTACTTACAGATAAAAATATATGATTAAAGATGCACTAAAAAGAAAAATAGAACAGTTTTTGGCATCCATGCAATTTTAAAGCTTTTATACACATTCAAAACCTGAAAATGAAATGCAACTGAAAGTAATTGGGAATCTGAACACTTAACAAAAAAAAAATTTTGGCTCCTAAAGAAGAAAATGTGTCATTGGGGGGGAGGGGGGGGGAAAGATGAGTGAGGAGTTATAAAATAACTAAGATTTTTAGAGTTACTCCGTATGTTTCAGACAGGACTCATTTCTATTCAGGTTGCCTTCAAGGGTGTTCACTGTCTCAGAATTTATTTTCCCATTTGACTTCTACAATTTCCATGGCTCTGCTCTGTGAAGTTGCTTCTTAGAAATTATTTGTGTATTAAACACATTTTCTTAGGGAGACAGCTGTTCTAAATATACTAACACTAGGCAAACAGCTAGTGGTGAAAGCAGGTTTCTTTCTTTTTCTGGACAGTCTCTTGGGCAGGGTTAACTGAGGCAGGAAGCCTCCTATAGGACCACCTTCTTCTCTGAAGAGGGAATCTAAATACTACTGAATACATTTGGTTTACATGTGTGCAGCAATTGCATTACCAAAGAGAAAAAAAACAACCCTAGCTTTATTTCCCATTGTTTGCTATGGTGCAGATGTAATTAAAATAGTTTATTTAAAGAGGAAGACTAGAAAACTGGAAATGTTTTCATTGGATCTCACAGAGACTGAAAATTTTGTCACAATTTTTGTGAGTTAGATCACTTGGAGTCACCTCTGAAAAAGGAAACTCGGCTCCTCCTAACTTGATTATTTTGCAAATACAGTAAGATTTAACTGAAAGTGTTGGAAGTAAGTATCTAGTGTTAGATCAGAATATCTTCACATAAAAGTGAAATCTCTAGAGTCCTGCAGCAAAGCACAGGATTCAACTAATGTTGTGGGTTTTTTTCCCTCTCCCTATCCCATAAAAAAAGTGGAAATCTCAGATTCTGTTCCATCAACGCCAGTGACAAAGGAGGTGGCCAAGAGATTCTCTACGCCTGATGCTAACCCAGTGTCAACAGAACCAGCCTGGCTTGCCTTAGCCAAGAGGAAAGCAAAAGCCTGGAGTGACTGTCCACAGATTATCAAGTAAACTGTAAAGTTACATCTCTGTTGCTATTAATTGCTTTCTTTTATTTATTCTGCTTTTTACACATGACAAAACTGAAAATGCATGTAATTGGAAGGACTGAAAACTGAACTGATTACCATTTTGCTCTAGCTCACAGTAAAGTCTACTCAAGTCATATATTCCATTGCTTTGACAAATAGCTAAAGGAGGTCATGGCAAAAATCTCACAGCCAGACTCTCTCAAAAACTTGAGTGCTCAGATACTGGATGTAAATTTTAGCAGGTATCATAATAATGGCCAGAACAGAATAAGAGCTCAGAAGCTTCTTAAATTCTGTTGGTATTCGGTTCTGGAATTTTAGATCTCTGTGTCTGAGATCTCAGAAATTTTTTCAGAACTTCATTGTTGAAATTAAGGCAAGATGCATGTTCCCTTCTCTTAAGTCATAATTTATTTAAACATGTTAAACTGTATGAACTGCCAGTTCTGCCTGCTATTTGAAAGCTTTTTCCCTAAGGAAGAGCTTCAGGATACACCATTCTACATACAAATAATAAGTAGATAGATGGTGTCATCCAAATTCTGAGGTAATTTCTTTCATCATAGGATTAACACACTACATCTATATACCCTCAATTCTAGGAAGAAAAAATTAATCCTACTTTAAAAGCCACCATTTTTTAAACAAATATCATTAAGTTCTCAGAAAGAAGTCAGGGATTCACTGTTTCTTCTAGTCATTTAAGTGCATCACTGTTTGTGCTTAGCCATATTTATGCTGCATAGAAACAGCGCTTGTGGATTACAACTTTAAATCAATTGACTGGAATTAATCTGTTCCTGTGCAAATACAGCTGTAAATTTGTCTCAGTAAGTTCCCACAGGAGTAGGACTGGCAGAACTGAAGTTAACTGAGAACTGAAAGCTAAGTCAGTGAGAGTTTTAGGAGTTTTAACTCTGTATTCTTCCTGATTTTACTCGACATGCAACTTCAGGTAGTTCAGATAACTTCCTGTACTTTGACCAATATAGCCAGAACACTTCAGAGAGAAGTTTACTTACCCCATCTCAGGTATCTGCTGTGGCAGTTGAACACTTTATTACTTCACGTAACTAAAACAGAAATGTCCAACCCCTCCCTCTTACAAAAAAAGGATAAAGTCCATAAATGTAATAAAAATGTTACTATCCCCAACATCCCACAGAAATCGCTAGGTCTGCATTTAAAATGTCACTCTATTAAATAAATCAACTGAGTTTGTTTTACAAGGAAGACTTCAAAAAAATTTGAAAGTCTCCTTCTTACAACCATAAGGCTCAAAGGAACCTTTAAGTCTACATCATCATAAAGGGAGACATTTTCATGAAAAGAAATTACATCATTATAGAATGATACAACATATGCTTCATGGAAGTGTTTTAGCCAAACTGCTGTAAGCAGCATGAGAAACAGCATTTTAAACTACACAAGAAACAGAATGAACCCTCAGTTCCCAGAAGCAAAAGGAATTTCAGCAGAAGTCATTGTCAAGTACAGCCTTTCCCACCAAACAGAAAACGGGCTCAGTATCATGGTTACAGTAGCACAAACACAGTGGATGTGTTAGATCCGAGTACATGTGCAGCAGCAAGATGGGCTTTCTTGGGTGTCTTAAGCCATCAGTTTTGCTCAGTTTCATATTTAAGACCAGAATCTCTAAAGTAACTTTTTTTACCATGAATTAATTAATATGTTTTAAACAGAAATGAGACAATGCTGCTCTCAAATGCTTGGGAAAACCCAACTTAATGCGTTCAATATCTGAAGAAAGAATTGGCCCTGTAATTACTTTTGATCTGCTAGCACCAGGAATTAGTGCATCCTTAAGTTAAATTTACATTTTTTCCAAGTTTGTTTGCCTGCAGTATGTATTTGTAATAACTAAACTGCCTGAAATTCATCTTTACAATTATTTTTTGGGAGGGGGAGCCAGGTAGAAATACACAGAAGGTGAAGTAAATCAGGATTAAAGATACTGGTATTTTGAAAAGCATAGCAAAATTAGGTGCTATTGTGCATGACATAAGGATGCAATTTTCCAATACAATCCATTTATAGCACATAGAATAGAGCTTTCATTAAGGATGGCCCTAAGCTAAAGCTTCAAAGCAGAGGTTTTTTTCAACCATAAAGGTATCTAGTGTAACAATGGAAACTGTATTATGTACAGTACTTGATGGAAACATTTCTAAAGTGTACATGTGCAACAGTGACATTTCATGTTAAATTAACAAAGATTTGCACTAAATACCAATGAAGTGAAGTGTTACTTTGCTTTAGCTTTGTTGCAACCATTTCTGATAAAGTATTGGAAATCTGTAAAAATAAATCCAAAACATTACTACCCAGTTTAAAACAGCAAAAATGTTTTAAGAACCGAATAAACCACTATGTAGTATATATTGTCTCAATTTTTTGTAACTTATACAAACGCAAAATACCATTTCTTTTGACAAGGTTATATATGATTAACCTCTATGTTCATATAGTAATGTATAAAAACTACAAGATGTATAATTGTGGGGTATTTGTTGTGTACTTTTTTAATTTTTCAAATGTTTTAAAGTGCAATTGTTTATTATACTGTCATTTTAATTCTTATTAAACTATAACCTGGTCAAAATTATCTAATCATTGATATATGTCTTCTGTGTCTCATTTTGCTAATCATGTAGTTCAGGTTTGCCTTACAAATAGAACTTTTCACAGTGCTAAAAATAGACATGTACTACACAGGATTCAAAGTAGTTGATTCATGAGAGAAAATAAGATAAGAGTTTCTACTATACCTCTTTTTAGAAGGCTCTTAGTGAAGTGTACTTTTGCCACTGCAAGTACTTGATTTGCATTACTAAGACCCCTGGTACTTATTTCTGAGGTGTTAAAGAACACAAAGCCCCATTTACACAACCTTTTATTAATAGTTCTTGTGAAGACAATGTAAACAGCATTCATTCAAATATCTTAAAAAATTATTGGACAGTGGTCGATTTGAGCAGTGCACACTTCATCTTGGAACTCATACCATACCTGTCATTGAAATTTAATAAATATTTATAGTGTTATTTCCACTTTAGAATACAAGAGGCAACTCCTACTGACTTCAGTGGAGTCTAAGTATATGCTAGATTGAATTAAGCCTTGGAGGGCCTAGGTCCACAAAAGATGAATATTCTGTTTGTACAAACTATAGTCAACAGGTCGCTCCTGCCATGTATATGAAATTCAGGCTGTGTCTCCAGAAATTAAGTTAAAAGTTAGATTGGCAGAAGGACTTGGTTTAGCTTGCCTTGGCACAGAAGTCTTGTTGGACAGACAGACACTAGCCTGGTGCAAGAAGAGCCAGGCACAGGCGAGGATGGACTCAGAGACAGCACGACACTCCTCCTTTGGAGAGGAGCCCGCCATCCAAGCTGCGGAGAGCGGCACCTTACACAGCCTGTCCCCTCTCTGGCAAGGGGCTGAGCAGCCACCCTCCCTCCATCGCTACAGCCTGCTCTGGACACTGCACCATGCCAAATCCTACCTGGTAAGCCTGCAAGGAGCATCTCGTGCCTGCAGCAAAACAGGCAGAGGGGAAGAGAGCACCTGTGAGCTCCTCGTTTACAAACGTAAACAATAAACATGAAGCAGCCTAACAGCCTAACTGTTATTTTTTCCTGTTATATACAGATCTAGACAATAAACATAATCATTTCTACAGCCAACTACAAGCTTTGTTCCCCATACTACGGGTGAAGAGAAAACCTCTCCTGGAAGCTTATCTACTCCTTCTGCTGTTCCGCTCTTGGCATTCAGGATCCACACTTTGCCATCTGTAGATACTGCTGCCAAGAGAATTTTGTTATTTAAGTCATCACTTTGGAAAATGAATGGTGTTCCATATACACTTGAAGTGGCTTCAAATTTCCACAGTAAATTACCCTCCATGTTACAGCAGTAGATAAAGCAGTCATGAGAGCCAAAAAATATTTCTTGCCTAGTTAAACTTGAGAGGCACGGAGATGAAAACACTGGCCCATTAGTGGAAAACTGCCAAACCTACAGAAAGAACACAACCACCCATTACTGAAGGTTTTTCACGTTATTAGTTTTACAGCAACTATAATTTTTTAATAGACTAGCTGTTGATAGGAGAGCATTTCATTTCCAAAGTATACTAGATTTCAGTGAGGCCTGGTAAATCCTTGTCAAATTATAAGTTAGATTTTACAAAGAGTAAGCAATAGAAGTATCATAAAATGTATGTGGAAGACAGAAGAGTTACTACCTTCTGTGAGGCCCATATAAAGATGGCTGCTTTGGGAAAGGAATATTCTTGGGCTGTTGTACAATTAGTAATGAACATCAAGAATCCTGATAATATGCCATTCTTTGCCAGAAAGGCAGATACTCCTTTTGTAATATAAATGTACTCTGCTTATGCTAACAATGTGCAGATCCCTCCTCAAGAGAGTATCTGTTCTGCAACACTGCTGCAAGCACAGAGCAGGGCATGGGCTAACTCGTATTTTATAATCAGAAAAGGCTTAGGAATTGCCATGTATACTGCATTTCAGGCCAACAAACAGTGCCAGTTGTTTTAACACCAGATACAAACTACATTTATCTCTGAGGAACTGAAAAAATACTCTCATTTAATTCAATGTGAAGGCTGACACATATTTGACCAGAATCATGACTTGGCAGTTTTTTGATAAATGCATAAACATTTTAAGAAACCTTTACTTCTGAATAACCACCATGTTACGGAAGAGATAGCTTAAACCTGCTTGAAAAACTCCAAATTAAACCATTTAATTTGCTGGCACTACACTTGACAATTTACTTTGGGTATAAGGTCTGAACTAGAAATTCTCTTACTGCATCAGTCAACTTGAGTTTGTGATTTTGCCATGAACTGCATGAACTACCCTAGGCAAACAGTTTTTCTACTTTCTCCTCTCTCTAACAACAGACATTTCTATTTGGTTCACAAAAAGGTGTATGTCCATCATTAAGCCTCAGGAAACAGTCCTAATAAAGTATCTTATTAAGGGGTTTGTGATGGACGTAAAAAACCCAACAACAGTTTTTTACCTTTTCTCCAGAATGAGTGTAACAGTATAAGTTTCCATCCACACATCCAACACAGACGTAGTTCTCATTGCAGTGAGGAGAGGAGAAGAGTGGTTTTCCAAGGTTGCTTTCCCAAATCTTACTCCCTGTCACCTGTAAGTGGCAGCATGGAATATCAGATGCTTAACAAAATTATAAGAAAAAGCACAAAACAACTCTTCCATCACTGCCTGACCCAGCCATTATGTAGTGGGGAAGAAAATCCCAAACCCCCAAACCAAAACAACAACAACAACAAAATCCACACAAAACAAAAATGTAATCAAAAAGTAGGTTTCCCCCATCCAGAATGCATACCAGAAGCAAATGTACTCTTCAAATCTTATTCCAACAAACTGCATAGTGTTTTACATAGGATAGTCAATATCCATTTTTCACCCTTTTCTTCCTCCCACTAGGCAAAGTAATAATGATAATTAATAGTGTATTAGCAGTAGTTCTAATAAATGCCAGATTCAGTCTTTATTTCATTCCCAGCTCCCCCGTATGTGACAAGGACCGATGAAGTAGAGATACCTTGGAATCAAGCTATATTGATACTCCAGGACATGTTGCAAATCACTATCTATGACTGTCACAATGCATTCCTAGTGTATCCTGCACATTCCCCAGGAATTAGGATTATTCATAAAACTAGGAATGTGCAGACTCACTTGTAGGTGGGTTTCTCAGCTACCTTTTACTCTGGATTACAGAATTAAAAAATGTATTTTCTTAAGCACAGTCCACTCTGGCTGCAAAACCACACACACTGGTTTTCTAATGGTAGATTGGTTTTTACTGAGGACATTTGTAGTGGGTGGAAGGTGAAGGTAATTAGGATTGATGATCTGTGTTGTGGGAGTACAAAAACATTAATAGCTGCTTCAAGTCCCTGTTCCTTTTATCAAGCAGGACCAGCTGTAAGCCAACAATGCCTCAGAAAACCATGAAATTGCTCCACATCTATCAAGAATGCCACTTCCTCAATGCAAAGAACAGAACTGCACTCTGAGATTAAAAGGACAGCTCTTAAATATGGGGAGGGAAACAGTAAGAGGAATTAAGGGGCTTCTTTCTGCATTCTCTTTTGATTTCTGTTTATTTTTTTCCAATCCTACTGTCAAAGGAGGCAGGAAAAAAATCTATAGACTTGCTCCTGTGCTCACTAGTTTTACTGATACAGTAACGACAAGAAACTGATTGCAACTTTGGCCTACAGTCAGTATGGGAATTCAAGCAAGTCACTTCAGTTCTCCTTATCACCAGGTAAGATTTCTGAAGTATGGGAAGTATTATGGTAACCTTGTGTGTAATTGTAATGCCCCCAAGTGAAAAATATTTCATGGTAGCATATGATCATCTTCCCCTTCATCAGAACAGTGATCTTAACTTCAGAAGTACATTTGGTTTCATTTAAACTTGAGATGGGGATGAAAGACATGTGAGCAAAGGTACATACTGGGTTAGCAGCCAGGAATAGTCCTCCTAGTGTAGCAACATAGAGGTGATGTGGAAAAGAACTTAGACAAGGAGATGAAAACACAGCTCCACCTTCGCAATGTAACTTCCATATACACACTTTTTTCTGTAGGTACAAGGAAAAACAATAATAAACAATATTTCAATTGGAGTTGGAGCTCATCATGTTTACAAAGACCTTTGAATGTCAAACATTATCAAATACTGTGTTTACTCAGCATATACTAGTTAAGAAGTGAAGACAATCTACATGCTATTACAGCAACACGTGCCATTGGCTTTCTCTTCCAACAAATAAAATAAATTCAGCTAATGAAAAGGCAGTATCTGCCCCTTTTATTTTTCATCTTCCTCCATCTTCTTGTTTAGAATGTAAGATTCTTTCCCCACCAGAAAACAACAGTTCTGTTTCTAGCTAGGCACCCTATTCTGAAACACCCACGGAGAATTTAATAACTAAGAAACTAAAGCTTTGGTTTCAACCAGGACCAGTAACACAAGAACTACAACTGAGAACACCACTTAAACTATGTACTGTCACATAATCCTAACCCCACTTACAGCAAGCCTAACTTTCAGAAGGGTGGCTGTGGACTCCTAATACTAACCCCAGCAGAACTTCCTCTGGTGTACTACAAATAGAGTCTAAACTGGATATTTACTGTTCTATATGTAAAAGTTAGTCAGTGTTCTTACATAAATATCCAAAGCATACACATGCTGGTCATGTGATCCAATGTAGACCAGTCCACTGGAAGGGTCTACGACTGCAGAGCTTTTCACAGTGTCTTCTGTGACAAAAGTCCAGTGTATTTCTCCATCACTGCTTTGAAGCACATACACTAAACCATCATAACAACCTATGTGGAATAAAACACGACAAGGGGAAAAAGGAATAACGATTATTTGCATTTATGGTTGTGATTTATGCTGTTAGTTGCATCACTGCTGGAAAGAAGTAAGATTATTCATAAGGTAGAGTTTCAAACTATTTTCCACAGCTCCCCCTGTGTTTTTAGCTCTAAGGTTTTGTGATACAGTCAAAGATAATTGTTCAGTGTATTTTTCCTAAGTTACATTTAGAATATACTTATTTCACTGTCTTGCTACTAAATTTTTAACAATATTAGAAGACATAGCAAGTTGCTAAAAAGGGAGAATACAAATTTTTAAAATTAGCTCTTTGTCTAGCTTTTGTTTCTGAAAACAAAGGTGTTAGAAGAATAAAGTTTGTAAGTTTTCTAGTGAAAACCAAACTGTCATCATAGAAACTCCTTCATGTTAATGAAATATTCAATTTTATTATCAAGAGTAAATAGCAATTAAAATACAAACAAAAAGATGGAACATTAGACTTGCATTAAAAAACCTCACCACTTGGACATCTGTGCTGACCAGTGATTTAGATGTATTAGCTAAAAAGATGACACTAAGATAAACAACGGCAACTCTGCTGGCAATGGATATGACAAAACAAAAAAAATTATCCAAACACATTCCTTACATTTCCAAAAAGAAGAATGAAATTAGATAATTAAACTCTGTGGAAAATAGTGTAAGATACCATGTACTAATTTCTAACTCTATCAATTTAAAAAGACATTTTAAGACTGTATCACCTTTCCATACTTTAAAAGAAACCAAAAACAACAGTTCAAATGTCACACCTTAATCTACCACTAAAAAAGAAACTGTAGCCATTAATTAATGTTTCCCTAAAAAAGAAACTGTAGCCATTAATTAATGTTTCCCTCCCCACATTTAAGAGCTGTCCTTATTAATAAATTGGGATCTAATAAATCGCAAGTGTGTATGTTAGATAAGCTCCATCACTAATTACCATGAAACTTAAATTATTTCTTCCTTCTGTTTCTATTTTACAATGAATTAGTTCTGAGGGAAATATGGAAGCTGACGGATGGAGGACAATCAGAGATAAGAAATATGATTCCCTGTCATTCATCTTGTATTTAGCAGAAAAAAGAATTTAAAATGAAGGCTGAAACAAAAGACATACCAACAACAATGAAATTTCCACACTTGGACACACAGGCAGAAGATTCAATACGATCTCCAAGGGTCTTCTCCCATTTTATTTCTCCCAAATCCAGATCAATCGCCTGCATTGCATGGGAGTGAGAGCCAACATATACACATGCAGGTACTTTTTCTTTAGCTGGTATTATAACCAGTGGTGATGCATCAACACATTTTCTTGTGTTTGACTTCCACCTCACGCACAGTGCCAACTCTGCCACTGGCAAATGACTACATTCTGCATGGACTTGCTGAACAGAGGAAGAGTCACTTTTATTTGACTTGTTTTCAACCGTTACAATTCTATTCTCTAGTTCAGACCCTTGCACATGGCTTTTCATTACACTTGTAGTCTTGGAATGCAAAAAGGATGGCTGCTGTAGTGGTTCCACTCCTACCTTTACTGTATTTTTGGGCTGCATAGAAGACTTGGTGAAATTCATAGGGAAAATATGATTTCCTCTGTTCAGTGCAATAAATGGCATTAATCCTGAAGCAATCTCAAGACCTCTTTCAGATGTCAGTTTAATATATTTTCCATGGAATTCCTCTCCACTGTTCCCTCTTAATTTTCTTTTCACAACATTGCCAGGATTCATTAATTGTTCTTCATCTGGAAACAGCATTTTAAGAATATGTCTGTAAACCTCTTCAATTGAGTGGCTGAGAATAACTTCAAGGAGTCCAGGCACAGCTTGGCCTACTAACATCTCAATTTCATCATAAAATCGTAGTGCCTTTAGGGAGTCTCCACCACTGTACAGAAATACTGCATCTTTAGAAATTCCAGTGGAATCACCTGGGAGACCAAGGACAGACTAGAGAAAAAAAAAGGAGAGAGGTACCAGTCCATAGGTGTTATAAACATGTCACACACAAAAAACCTCAACTGGGGTAGAATCCACCTGAACAACTAGAAGTCCTGCTACAAATCAACAACTGAAAAAATTCACTACTCTACAAAAAATCACTGAAACATGTTAGTGCCAACAGAGGGACTGATAAGTCAAGAATTAGGGAGGAATGAGGAAACAGGGAGACACTGGTTCTGTACTACAAAATGTCTTGCTCAATTCCAATTCTGCAGCCTAAGGAATTAAAGGGAATTGTGATATATATTGATTAGCCATTTTCAATACCATTTATCAATGACAACTTGGCAGATTAAACATAGATGCCTTTTGATAAGATCAATTTAGGTGTTTTATTTTATAAATAAAACTTATATAAACTGTTCTTTTTTACTTCAGAATTATTTAAGTAACCTACTTACCTACCTACTTTTGAAGTTATAAGCCCTTCAGTTCATGAAAGATTTTGCATTTGGCATTGTTACTACAACAAACAGCAATAACTTTGTCTCCTCTCACTGCACTCCCTGTTTATTAAGTCTGGGTGTGAAGTCCAAATCCTTTGGTTTTGGAAGCCACAACAGCCCATAATGGGTCTAGGGCATATCCATTCCCTTGGATTATCATTTCATAGCCATCAATGTGAAAAGGATTGGCACAGACAAATAAATTTACTACATTTATTTGTTCAAGTCCTAGGCCACAACTAATTCCGCTTTCAGGTGAAACTTTTAAGTCCACCTCTGAAAAACAAAGTAATGCTGTTTGGCATCATATTTCAATACCTTGAAAAACAAGTCTTTAGCACAGAAATTTAGAAACAATACAAACAGGCAGTCCAAGAGACAGTTGCGCAACTGTGCCATCTATTTAAAAAAAGGACTCTTCAATTTATAATTACCTTGAGAAATAAGAAACTCTACTAACACAGCAGCTATTTTTTTAGAAAGTTTCCATGTCCCAGTTCCTTGTTTTCTTTAGTGATACTTTCTTTTGGCATGTGATGAAGCAGCATTCAAAAAGCTACTGACAGATTACAATCTTTCTATGCTAATTGCTTATACCTCATAGCCTTCGGTTTTATCTGACAGAGAAATATAAATTACTCCCTCTTGGCCACTGCAGAGCAACTATATTTAAGTATTAACTGAACAGAAAAGAGCTGTACTGCTTAAATCTATAGGCAGCTAGAACGTTCTGGTTGCATTAGTCATACTTCGTAAAACTGTTTAATTCTTGACACATGTATAATGATCCACTTGCAAAGATAAAAAGGCAGCTCAAAATACTACCTTCCATAAATACTGCAATCTTTCCCACAATTCCTCTGTGTCACTCAGCTTACTGTCACGCCTTCTGGAGTTTAGATGGTTCTGGTAAATCTTGTTCAGTCCAGCTATATCAACTTTGCCTTTGTAGAAAATAAAGGACGATTTTTTTTCATTGCTCTTTTAGTATTAACACTTTCAAAACTTGCTCTGCCCAACTAGTCACTATATTCTTGTATGTATTTCCTTATTCATACTCTACTGCATCTGCATTATTTTACACAGTTGATCAACTACACGAAACCCAGTAAGGTTTTTGAAAATCCACCCCTCCCACATAATCCCACCTTCAAGGCCTGGCTTTTCCTCAGCTGAAGTGAAGGTTCTGTTGCAGACTGCAACAGGAACAACAGGAAAGAAATGTGCAGTGTTAAAACCAAATTGATTTTTCCACTACTCTTTGACTATCAAATGAAATATCATCAAGGAAACATAACACATGGCCATTATTTCCTACTAGGCATTAGTTATCTAATGTACATATTCTAAAAGCATGAATCAGATACTGGATTTTGGTCAATAAAAAAATAATTTAAAAAAGCAATAGATACCATTAAAACAAGTGGCAAGGGTACTTAGTGGCTTCATTTACCATGTGATGTTAAAGGCAAAGCTTTAATCACTACAACGTCATCAGGGACTGCATAAGCTGGTAGATGCTTCTGGAGTTCTTTAAGTGCTTCTCCTTCCTCAAAATTATCTTTGGGTAAAACAAACAGGATAAGTTTTTCCTGTTGATACCAGGTAACTGCACAAGCTTCTACCAGGCAAAGATCTTCAGCAGCCTGTAAGCAAAAAATATTAGTCTTGCTTTGAAAGGCAGATGTTCATCAATAGAGTAAAAGAAGCAAAAAACAATGAAAAAAGTGCACACCTTTAAAAACTGTATTTTTGTCACATTCCTACATAATATCCTATGAAATATCTTCTCTTTTAGCTGAAGCTTGTACTTCACATAAAAATGAACTCAGAGATACATGTATTATTTGCCAAAATGCCATGAATGAGATATAATCCAGGAGTCTGACACCCAATCTTGTAGAACAATCATTATACTCAGTACTTTTCAGATGTTTATACAGATCTCAATTCTCCTGGAAGAAACCATACAATAACACAGATTCCAAGAACTCAGAAAAAACTCTTCCCTAAATTATGTGACTAGATTTTTTATAATACACCCCCAAATTCCTTTAGACTCCTAAAAGTCATCTGAAAACAAGCAAATACCCATTTCTGGGCATACTCTACTCTGTGGATGTGAGCACTGACCTGCTGCAGACTTTCAATATTGAAACGTTTGCCGTGGCGTTTAATCTGATTGTCTTTCCGACCCAAGAAGAACAACTTTCCATTCTTCACTCTTACAAAATCTCCTGTTTCTCTCATTGTACCCCGTGGCACAGTTATTTCATCATCAAGAAAGCAGATTCGTTCTTCACCACCTACACAAAAAAGATTGTGGTCATATATATTTAATGGCTAACTGTAAATGAAAATTATAAAGAGTGTTTTATCAAATTCTCTTAAACTTTATCAAGCATTATAAGAAATATTGAAAGATTATTAGCAATGTCCAAACTTCTGCAATGTACAATTCCGGCTATGCAGTTAATTCGGTTAATACACAGAAATTACTTCAGCTGATAATATCAAAATGCAAGAAGGGAAAAAGAAGTCAATATAATGAAGGTACAGTCTGCAGATAAAATGATGGTAATTTCCTGTCCATCATTCCAACAACCTAAAATACCATCAGAAGGTTCCTGGCCCAATAAGAACTTAAAATGCTATATTAATCTGTATATCACAGGCAAATAGAAAGGAGAATAATCAATATATTATTAAAACTCAATCAATTAAGAACAGTATTTTACGAAGAATTAGAAATATAAAATAACCTATAAATATTTGTCCCTCGCCTTCAAGAACTGCAGATCCGTTGGCATCTCTGACCTCAAGTTTTGTTCCAAGGAGAGGTGATCCCAAAGGTATAGGAAAATCCGTTCTAAATATATTAGAGAGAAACAGTGGAAGTCTTTCCCTTCTGAACACAAAACAATTGTCCCAGAAACCAGGTAGCATGTGGTTTTTTAAAGGACTGGTATATGAGCAAAAGTATGTGCTTGGGACTTTTTCCTACAAATGCTTCTTCTTTAAAAACATATAAATTTATTGAAATCATCAGTGTGCATGGGTGTCGTTAATATATACCAGAAAAACCCAAAGAATAATGGAAAATAAGGCCTGAATGGACCCTGAAATACCCTGAGAGAACCCCAAGCATTTCAGTCAACTTTTAAGTCTCCCCGACTGAAACATCCATCAAGTCAACCAATTTAAACATGTGTAACTGCTTTCTAACTCATTTTTCCCTGCCTAATTTGAGCTTTTAACTCTATTTTAGTAAGTACAGTTAAGAAAAGTTCAGAAAAAGATTTAGAAAACGTTCAGTTCAGAAAAGACTGAAATACAAGAAACTGTCATTTCAATGTCATGTGTCTATTTATAGACTTCTCTTGAACTACTGACCAACTCCTTCCTTTCCCTTCATTCTCCAGCCTCTTCAAGCAGTTGCAGGACCTCATTTATTGAATATAGAAGCTATTTCAGAGCAGGAGTAGAGAATAATGTATTTTCCTCAGTAAAGCAAAACCTAAAACTTTAAGCAACTTAAAATAACGTTGGCATAGATTCCAGTTCAATTTCTATTTTCAAGTATTACATTTTATGTTTGAACTCAGAGAAAATTAGTTTTACATGAGAATTTAGTAACACTTCATGACAATCCACCATTTTTAGTCTTCAAGGTTTAAGCATCAGGTTAATATATCGTATCATTTGTGCACACCATCCCATTTTGTAGGACACATTTAACTCAAATTGCACGTATAATTATTATGCCATGGAATAATTACACATTTCAGAGAGAAAAGGAAACACTGAGATAACTGGAAGTACCTTTTATGACTCTATAAAATAATATGAAAAAAAAATGCCAAACAAACAAAGAAGTCAGAAACTCAGTGAAAAATGACAGAGTGATAAATGATGAAAAGAAAGTCCTTCTTGAAGCTTAAGTAAAATTACTGTGAAACCTTGGGTGAGCCACTTTGGACAAATTTCTGTCATCTACACTACTAAAATAGGGGGGAGGAGGGGCTCTACTGGCTCGTGAGATACTGGATTAGTCTATTTCTACATAAAACCCAAATGTAACTTCTACCAGTATAAACACTCATGAGGACTCAGTAGTCCTGGTAACAGGAGGCTGAGGTTCTATTTCTGGTGGTTTTCATCACTCACATGCCAAGCCATTGAGAAAAGTGCATTTTCCTACCTAAAATCAGCACTAAAAACCTCCTCAGGAATCTTGTAGCAAGTGGCCCAGCTTGACACTTCAGTAATACCATAGAGATTAAAAATACTTGTTTTGTTCTCCTTGTGCTTCCAACTTTTCAAGAGACTCAGTACGGGAAATGCTTCACCACCAAGGGCTAAGACACGAAGTGAAGTATTTGCAGACAACACTCTTGATTTAATAATGTGAGCTCCAAACCTCCTGAGAAGTGTTGGTGTTGCCTGAATGATATATATTTTAAAAAAAAGAGAAAGACCTGTTACATTTTGTCATTATACATGTACCTCTCTTCCTGCTTTATCATACCTACTGCACAGCTGTATTATGGGTGCACTTTAAAACATCTACGTATAATAGATGGCATCAACAATCACACTGGTGTTTTGTGAGATTTTGTTTCTTATGTAAGGCCTTTAATGAGTACTATCAGCACCGATCTTCTGCAGAGCTTCTTTACTCAGATGTGTTATGGGTTCCTTTTTGTGTCTCAGCTATCACCTCAAGTGTATGCACATTTGTTCTTATGTTAATTACTTGGAAACAGAAAGCAACACAGTATTCTCTTCATGTTATTGTTTGAGCCTTTTCCCCCTTCATTACAGAATGTTACAGCAAAAATATAACCTATGCATCTGATTAACCTGCATATAGAACATTTGAAGACCTTACATAACACTAAAAATTCCTAGGATGTCAGATTCTGGGTTGTCCTTGATTTGTGTAAATAGAACAGTTTACAAGAAATAGTTTTTCTCAAAGCTTTCATGTTACACTAAAATAAACTGGGGAAAAAGATATAAAACCCAAATCCCCCAAACCCAAATCAGTTTCCATAAACAACTATTTCTATAAAACTACTGGTGATGTAGAGTCCTTTCAGTGAAAGGAAAAAACTATAAATCGTTTTACCAGACACATTTCACTCTCATTCTTGGCTAATTTTCTAGTACGAGGACTGGAAAATTAATGGGAAGATTTCTTAACAGATTCTTTTTCTCTAGTAATAGATGACGACCATCTTTTTTCAACTGGTAATTTTAATTTCAGTGAATTACAGTGACAAAAAACCAAACCAAAACAAACAAATAAAAACCCCAAACAAAAAGACAGACAAAAAGAAAAGATGGAAAAAATTTATACTCTTCCCTCCCTCATAATCACTTCTTAGATTTTTCAAATGGAGGTAATGTCTTTCTATTATTTAAGAAACATCATAAAATTACTCATCCATTAGTTAAGCTGTAAGGAGAACATTTTGGCCAATTATTTGGCTGAGAAGCCCTTTCTTCACTGATTATGACAGTGATCAAAAAGAAAAAAAAACAAACCAAATCAAACTTTTCTTAGAATGACATATCAAAAAATTTCATTCATGAAATTCTGCCTTTCTCTACTACTGCTTAACATGTTTAACAAATATATCTTTAAAAGTCTTGAAAGGCATACTTAAAAAATCTTGCTAATAGAGAGCAATATCTCAGATTTTTTTCTAAAAGCAACTGAGCTAAACTGCTCATGAAACTTGTGTATCATAGGACAATCTACACCATTTATAGCAATCCTAACAAATAAAAGTAAGAGCAGAGAATAGTTACAAAAGATTTCTAACTAAAGGATTTTTTTCTCCTGTGGAATCCTCAGCCAGCTACTCACTAATCTTAAATTTACACCCTACAATCTCAACTACCATTCTTACAAAAAAAAAAAAAAAAAGGAAATGGAACAGGGTCTGGAACACAAATCCTACAAGGAACAGCTGAGGGAGCTGGGCATGTTTAGCCTGGAGAAAAGGAGGGTCAGGGAGACCTCATTGCTCTCTACAGCTGCCTGACAGGAGTGTAGCCAGGTGGGGGTCGGTCTCCCAGCTAACAAGTGACAGACCAAGAGAAACAGGACAGGACTACAGGCACAGGCTAGGCTTATTCAGCCATACTGAATAAGTAATTCAAGTAACTTTTGCAAACTTTAAAACATAAGAGATGTATGAAGCCTCACCAGGTGACATGAAAACACTAAGTATTGCTCTGAAATCAGTTTTTACCTTGTTCTCGTTATTGTAAAAATGACAAACATTTTACCACCCTATATATAGCACTGGTTTAGTTGTACCTTTAGCATAAAAACTACCATTAAAAGTTGCTTATGAGGAAGGGCTCCAAGATCAAGCCCATTAGAAAGTGCTTAAAAGAACAGTTTACTCTATCACCAGATTCTTCAGAACAAAAAGTTTAATTAACAGAATAATTCATTTAATTCTTAATAAGTAAAGGTTTCTTAAAATAATCTTTAGCTCAGTGTTTTCTATCACAAAATGTTTGAGGTTTTGATCAAATGGTAATTTCCTAGACAGCTCACACTCTACAACAAAAAGGACAGCTATTGCCTTTAAGCAAGAACACTCCTGTCCTATTAACATTAGATTCTAGGCTGATGAAAAAGCAGTACACATTAGCAAAAGTGAGAAGCAAGACTCTGGAGACACATAGGTTTTGCCTACCTGCAACACTGTCACGCGGTGGTGCTGAAACAGAGCAGCAGAGAGCTCCAGGGGCATCATTTTCACAGTGTTTGGTACGAGAAGAACAGAGGCTCCACTGGTCAGAGCCATGAACAACTCAACCACGGACGGGTCAAATGTGAGAGGAGAAGCCAGGAATAGCACATCATCCTGTGTGATCTCAAATATGGATCTAAAATAAGAAAGCTAGGAATTACAAATCTGATGCGTGTGGTCAAAAACCTTTCCAAACTAGAAGAATGAAAGCATGAAAGAAATGTGCATTAGCAAAGCTCAGATCTTAAGGGCTCTGAATATGTAGACAGGTAATTTGAGCAAGAGCTCCTGGACTGTAACTGTTGATGTCACTAATGATGTGTTTTATGAAGATACCCACCATATTACAAACCAACAGAGCTCACTGAAAGGCGTATTTCAACTAACAGATGCTCATCCAAAAAAAAAAAAAAAAAGATAAAGAAAGAAAAAGCAAAGAAAAAGAAAGGAAAAAAAAGGAAACAAAAGATTGTATTTTCCATAATAGGTTTGTTTTTGTATGAAATTAAACAGAAAGAAACCTGCATAGCCTAAAAAGGAATTAGGACTTAAAAACTACAGAACACAGTAAATATAACTGTGAACAAATGATTAATTTTGTTGTCTATTTCTTTTAAGCCACAAGTCAGACAATGATACAAACTTAGAGCAACAGTGTACTATTTGAAGCACAGCCCTCAAAAATGAATGTAAAGCACCATTTAAGTAAAATAATGATGGAGAAAAAAAATTACATGGTTCTGCTTGGAAATAAAAGCAAAATACACAAAGGCAGATATGGAAGAAGAAGTGAAGCTGTGTCAGCAAAAATCCTACCTACACCCCTCTGAAATATTAAAAAAAAACCCTTAAAACATCAAATTTGTTAAAGCATTTGAAAGGAAAACTGAAAACCACACTTACTTAAGATGCTGAATATTTGGCACTATACATTTATGAGGCACTCTGACTACTTTGGGGATCCCTGTAGTTCCTGATGTATGGAGGACATACGCTAAAGTGTCTTTCTGGCCAGCATCCATGTATCCTCCTTCTGATGCTTTTACTTTGGTTTGATCTGGGCAAATGGTATATCCTGGCTGCGAGTTATCCACAGCTTTGAAAGGTTCACATTTACTTTTCATATTGTCTACTTGTGAACTTAAATCAGTGTTGCTTGAGCTCATTTGGAAGAGAGTTAAACCAATATGTTCTATGGCAGAGGAATTGTGGTAAAAACAGCCAGGATGGGACATCTGGAATTTCTGCAAGAGAAAATGAACAATTCAAACAGTGGAACTCGGGAGGCACCATTGTTGTTCTACTGTATGCAATGAAATAGGAAACAGCATTTCATACAAACAAGCTGTGATTTTTCATACCCCTACCTTTGGAGGACACACATCAGACAGTTGTAAGCTCCTGTATGTCTATAAATTAAATATGAGTGAACACAGACTTCATAAATGCAAAATAAACAGTTATCTGAGCAAATAAAATAAAGAAAGGGAAAATATACAAACGAATGCTGTAGAAAACCAAGGAATCTGAATTATAACTTGTCTATTCCCTTTGCAATGAGTGAGGGTGTAAGATTTGGGAGGAGTTAGACAAAGAGAAACCAAAGTATTAAACGCAGGAGCCTTTTTTAACTACTGCAGATTTCCAACTCTCAGCCTTGACATATAAAGAATCAAGTCTGGAAAAGTCTTCTGATGTCACTACCCAACAAGGGTGCCTGAACAACAGTGTATCAGGAAAGAAGGCAATTTTCTTTTGAAGAGGGAAGAAGCATTTTGTACCTCTTATTTTAAATATGTTTTCTGCGTAAGAAAGACAACCTTTTGCCATGAAAAAACAAAAGCACTCCAACCAAGCTTATTAAAACAGAATTCAATCTGCATATCTACATATGCTTAAATTGCTTTTTAATGCTTCCTGTAGAAGCATTATGAACACTTACATTTATTTTGTCATTCTCAACAAGAATATACTGAAGATTGCTTTTCTTCATGAAGTAAGTGGATATGGTTGGTGGTGCATCTGGATCAATAGGTGAATAGGCAGCTGGAACTTGAAGGATTCTAATAAAACACAAATGTTTTAAACTAATTAAAAAACCACAAAATCGTAAGAAAATCCTCCTAAATTTTGCTAAAATTTCTTTTAAACCTTTATAGTTGCCTCAGCTAGAAAATGTAGTCATAACATGAATTTTAAAGATCTTGTTGGTAACAAAGTAGGATGAAAATCAGTGTTGTCTTTCGGACTTCTACAGCAAGGGAAAAGATTAAAGCTAGATGAAAACATTCAATATTTCTGGCCAAACAAGCCGGTGACGACAAAAGGTATCACTGACATCAAAAGCATCACATTTTAAAACCTTCTGGTATTGACTAGAAACTGAAATACAAGCTTTCCATTTATCCACATACAACATGTACAAACGTATTCTAAGAAGTACCAAAAGCCTGCACGCTGAAAACGCTTTCCTACGAGTCTAAAGACGGCAGGGCAAGAGGAGCCCGGCAGTCCCGGGACGCCCGCTCTCCGCAAGGGAAGCCCGGCAGTCCCAGGACGCCCGCTCTCGGCAAGCGAAGGCCGGCAGTCCCGCGACGCCCGCTCTCCGCAAGGGAAGCCCGGCAGTCCCAGGACGCCCGCTCTCGGCAAGCGAAGGCCGGCAGTCCCGCGACGCCCGCTCTCCGCAAGGGAAGCCCGGCAGTCCCAGGACGCCCGCTCTCGGCAAGCGAAGGCCGGCAGTCCCGCGACGCCCGCTCTCCGCAAGGGAAGCCCGGCAGTCCCAGGACGCCCGCTCTCGGCAAGCGAAGGCCGGCAGTCCCGCGACGCCCGCTCTCCGCAAGGGAAGCCCGGCAGTCCCAGGACGCCCGCTCTCGGCAAGCGAAGGCCGGCAGTCCCGCGACGCCCGCTCTCCGCAAGGGAAGCCCGGCAGTCCCAGGACGCCCGCTCTCGGCAAGCGAAGGCCGGCAGTCCCGCGACGCCCGCTCTCCGCAAGGGAAGCCCGGCAGTCCCAGGACGCCCGCTCTCGGCAAGCGAAGGCCGGCAGTCCCGCGACGCCCGCTCTCCGCAAGGGAAGCCCGGCAGTCCCAGGACGCCCGCTCTCGGCAAGCGAAGGCCGGCAGTCCCGCGACGCCCGCTCTCCGCAAGGGAAGCCCGGCAGTCCCAGGACGCCCGCTCTCGGCAAGCGAAGGCCGGCAGTCCCGCGACGCCCGCTCTCCGCAAGGGAAGCCCGGCAGTCCCAGGACGCCCGCTCTCGGCAAGCGAAGGCCGGCAGTCCCGCGACGCCCGCTCTCCGCAAGGGAAGCCCGGCCGTCCCGGGACGCCCGCTCTCCCCCGGGCGGGCGGAGCAGCTCCGAGCCCCGGCGCTGCCGAGCTCCTGCTCACTCTCCGCAAGGGAAGCCCGGCCGGGAACCACAAGCGCTGGCACTCCCCGCCGCCCCGAAAAACAAAGCGAGTAAGCGGCGACTCAAGTGGGAAGGGTCCCCAAAAATCCTCACATTTGCTCTGCTGTTGGGCTGTGTGCTGCACGTGTGTCCTGCGCTGTACGTACAGTTTATTATAGTTCCTCTCTGTGCAAGTGGTTTGTCACTGCAGTAACGCCAAGGTCCCGAATGGAGACGTGGGAACGGCAGCATCCTGCATGCTCCTACAGCCACTTGTGTCGGTAAGCACTTAATGGGATATAGGACAAATCAGGCAGCAAGGGACCTCAGTATGCTGAGTTCCACCTCCTGCTCAGACAGCACCAGCAGTGACACCAGACCAGGTTATCCAGGTCTTTGTCCAGTCAGGTTTTGAACACCTCCAGCCTGCACATCATCTCAGAGCAACCTGCTCCACTGCTGCACGGGGGCAAAAGCATTTCCTGACCAGTGAGAAAGTTCCTCAGTGCTTGTGGGAGGTTTATGATTACAGTGCTTGCTCACACCACTGAAATCCTTATGCTCTACTGTGGTACCTCTTCTTGTGCCATTGTGTATTTTACATGTGTTGTGACAACAGGAAAATCCCGACACAGGCCATGCCACCAGGAAGCACAATTCCTGTTGTATTCATCAGCTGAAAAAAATATGCTTGTGATCCTGTGATAGTCTATTACATCATAAATGCTAGGAATACAAAAGATACCTATATAAAGGATACAAACATTAGAATTCATCAGCAGATGCACGATTTTAAAAATTGCTGGATTAACATGAGTGTTACATGAGTGTCACAAGCATTTCAACTTCCTAGCCATTAGTTAATCAACATCACTTTAGTGTTACATTGCTCATTACTTCTTTCTGCAATATTTGTAATGGAACATTAAAGGTATGTTCATTTAGCTTAAAACATGGAATTTGCATTCAGAGCATTTTTTTTTGCCAGCAAGACAATACATTAAATAAACCTGCACAGTTCTTTTCTCAATAGACATTTCTCCCAGATCATTTACAGTTTTGAACAAGCAGAACAAAGATACTAGTCATTAATTTTTCTGTATTCTTATAAACATGCTAAATCTTTTAATGAAAGGATGCAGTTGCAGACTCTTTACATCTTTAGAACTTAAGAGTCAGAAATATATTAGCAATGGCTTTTCAAAAAATCGTAATATTGCCATCTTTTTCCCTAAATGATGAAAGACTCCAGCACCTTGATTGCAGTACTATACTATTACTGCATTTTTGTTGTTATTTAACATCTAAACACACTGTAAATTTTCCTGTAACAGAGATGACCCTTAAAAAAACCAACACAGAGTGCAAGCATTCAAAGCATTACCCTAAGATCCAAGACGGCAGGTTTATTCCTGGATAGCAGTAAAGGCCTATTTCACATTTGCCCTGGTGGTCACAGCACTTCTGAAGGAAAGCTGTCAGCTCCACGGCAAGCTCGAGCACCGTGGCGTAGGTGTGGAAGGCTGGAGGTTTCCCGGCGCATTCATCGAAGCAGACTGCTGCTCTGTCCGGGTGCAGGCCGGCTGCCCGCGCCACCAGCTCCTGAAGCAGCATCGCGCCTGCCTCCCCTCAGTCCCCCTGGAAGAACCACAGACCAGACTGCATCGCCACCTCCTCGCCTTTCACACTTCAGTCGGACTATAAAGACACACAAAACAGTACCGGGAAGGACGAAAAAAAAGATCCGTGGCAGAGAACACACAGCTCTACCACGCCTTAGACTGCACAAGGTGCAAAGCTGGATTCTTGACTTGTACAGAGGTCGTTTGTTCCTCACCGGTACACCTTCATTTTTAAAGCTGGGCATCTCTGAATTAATAACTTCATTAACACAGCTTAATTAATTAATAACTCTTTCAATGGAATTGCGAAATACGAATCTGTCCTTCACAAGCAGAAACCCCCAACACGTGAACTTTCAGGGCGCTGCTCGCGCTGGTGCCCGTTCCTGCCCCACCAGCCCTCCCGCCAAGCCCGGACCGGCGACCGGACGGATCCGGGCTACGGCCCCCGCTCGCCCCTTCGGGCTTACCCCGTTTCCACACGGGATATGCACGGTCCGGCGGCTCCCGGCGCTCCCCGGGATCCCCGCCCGCGGCACTTCCCGGGACCCTCACCCGCGGCACTTCCCAGGATCCTCACCCGCGGCACTTCCCGGGACCCCACCCGCGGCACTTCCCGGGATCCTCACCCGCGGCACTTCCCGGGACCCCACCCGCGGCACCTCCCGGGACCCTCACCCGCGGCACTTCCCGGGACCCCACCCGCGGCACTTCCCAGGATCCTCACCCGCGGCACTTCCCGGGACCCTCACCCGCGGCGCTTCCCGGGACCCTCACCCGCGGCACGTCCCGGGATCCCCGCCCGCGGCACTCCCCGGGACCCTCACCCGCGGCACTTCCCGGGATTCTCCCCCGCGGCACTTCCCGGGATTCTCCCCCGCGGCACTTCCCGGGATTCTCCCCCGCGGCACTTCCCGGGATTCTCCCCCGCGGCACTTCCCGGGATTCTCCCCCGCGGCACTTCCCGGGATTCTCCCCCGCGGCACTTCCCGGGATTCTCCCCCGCGGCACTTCCCGGGATTCTCCCCCGCGGCACTTCCCGGGATTCTCCCCCGCGGCACTTCCCGGGATTCTCCCCCGCGGCACTTCCCGGGATTCTCCCCCGCGGCACTTCCCGGGATTCTCCCCCGCGGCACTTCCCGGGACCCCCACCCCCGGCACATCCCGGGATCCCCACCCGCGGCACTTCCCGGGACCCTCACCCGCGGCCCTTCCCGGGACCCCCACCCGCGGCCCTTCCCGGGACCCTCACCCGCGGCCCTTCCCGCGC
>VZRO01003890.1:521566-569594 GCA_013397915.1 Daphoenositta chrysoptera | reverse complement strand
CCCAGCCCGGCAGCGGCGGCGCCTCCGATTGGCGGGGCGCGGAAATGCCGCGCTCTCATTGGCCAGCGGCTGTCGCGCCGTTTGGGCATCCACACGCAGCGCCTGCTGCGCCAGAGCCCTGCGCCGTTGCTTCCTGAGGGACGGAGGGAGAAGAGAGGAACAGCGTGTGCGCCAGAGCCTTGCCCGCTCTCCCCGGCAGACATGGGAAAGGGGCTAAAGCAAATGCAGGTGGCTGGGGCGAAGGGCAGCGTTCTCCCGCCACGCTCGCCGTTCACTGCTCTCCGTCCCCGTGAGCCCGTCCCCCCCGGCGGTGGTACGGGCCTTGCTGCCGGTGGTAGCGCCTGGGCGGGCGGCAGCGCCACGGCCGGGCTGTGGCGCGGGAGCTCCGCCTTCCCGTGTGCTGGGCCCGGGCGGTCTCGGAGCAGCCCCAGCAGCGGCTCCTGCAGCAATCCCTGGGCTGTGCTCAGGAGCGGCCCCTGCGGCCAGCCCTCCCCCGGCTCCCGGCCGGCGTGGGCTTCCACCCCCGGATACCACTTAGGGCCGCCAGCGGGGAGAGAGGGTGGCGGTAGCGGGAGCTGGGAGGGGGGCACCGGTACTGCCTTGGGGGCCGCGTGCGTGATTTAATGACAGAGTCATAGAATCATGGAATGTTAAGGATGGGAAGGGACCTTAAAAATCCTCTAGGTCCAACACCCTGCTGTGAGCAGGGACACCTTTCCCTAGACCAGGTTGCTCAATGGCCCATCATCCAACCTGACTTAGAACACTTCCCAGGGATGGGGCATCCACACCTTCTCTGGACAGCCTATGCCAGCGCTTCACCACCCTCACAGTCAGTTATTTGCTTTGGCTTTGTAGCACATTCATGGTGTCCTTATTAAATAAACCTCTGGGCATGGTGCCGGTGATGCCGCAGAGGGAGAGAACGAGAAGACCAGTTCACAGCCATTTTTAATGTTTCCATGGCAGAAGTTAGACATTAGCTTTCTACTGTTCATCACATTCTCTAAGTGATAGTTTGGCACAGCTGCACACGGGTAATACAGCAGAAACGGTTTCGCAGTAAAACATGAATGCAAACAGCGACACCTAAAGCCAGGGTTTCCTCCTTCAGCACACTCACCGATGTGTGTGTTGGCTGTATGTGGTAAAAAGGGTCTAGTAACCTGAAGCAGAATAAAATGACACTTGAAAAGTATCTCCTCTTTAACTTAAGATTTTGAAAAATACATAATAAAGATTCAGCATTGCAGTGCATCCAAAAATTACAGTGCTCACAGTAGCAGACAGAATGCATTTGGATAATGTGGAGGAGGGAAGAGGCAATGGGATTAATTTTTTTTGAAATTAGAATTATGCCACCCAATGCTGAAATCACATCAAAGCAATTATTACTGGACTTAAAAAATAGCATTTTGTTGAAAGCACATTAAAAGAATTTGCACAAGTTTCATTTCCAGTCTGTCCTGTGGACGATTACAGACAGATAGACTTGTTACACTGTGCATCTAAATGTCTATCTCACATATAAAGGGCTCCTCGCATGTATTTGTAATCTAAGAGCTCAACTTAGCCCTTCTAAAAATGATTTCCTTTTGAGGGTGGGAAAGAAGAACAGTGAAAAATGTTCACTACAGTTTTTCTGTTTCTTCATACTCCTTCCTGGTTAACCTGGAAGAGGGGGTGGTCAGTGTCCACCCTGTTCTGGTTTTGTTCAATTTACTGTCCAGACAAATTGTAACGGTTCTGTTAAAAAACGGAACTTCTTAATTAGAAAAGATCCACATACATCCCCAATATGCAGATCTGGACACTGGTAAGAGTCCAATGCTCATCAAATACAGGTTCTCCCATAGGTTTGGCTGCAAGCAGGTTCTGATCCCACTGCACAAGTCACAGTCTTGACTTCATTAATGCACATGTATTTACATGCTTTTTCAAACTAGGACTTTGTGTTGTGATTGTCAGTCAGGCACAATTGCTACAAATCCCACATAAGAAAACCCCCTTTTTAATTTAATTAGCAGTCCTGTAATTCTCAAATATATGGAAGATGATGGGGAAGGAAGAAGCTCTTAAACTTTTCTATTTATTTTTTTAACAGCGTCACAAACAATTATAAGGCCAAAATACACAACATTAAATAGAAAATCTAAAATTAAGTTGCTGGTATTCAGTGAGAAAGACTGAGGTATACAAAATATTTTAAAAATTGTGCGTAAATTTGCAATAGTTTTGAAAAGGTGCTTTTCCATTTTCAGCTAGTGGTTCATTGACCAAGTGATCTTCCTGTATACCAGTAACTGTAATTGTGACCAACTGAACACAATGCATTTAACAGCTAATGGTTCTTCAGAACACTTGAGTTTTTTTAAACATTACATTTATTCTAACAGCAGTAATGTAGTAAAATAAGACTATATCCAAAACAACTCAGGATCTTCATTTGATATATCATTTTTACTGTTAAGAATGGAAAGTTGGAGGTTTTTTTAGTTTACTTTGGATGTTGACACATGAAAAGTACACTTCAGAAATTGTCAGACTTATTCCAGAGAAAACAACGTGTAAAACAGAAAAAAGAATGACAGTGCCAAGTATTTTTTTCTCTTTCCACATTGTATTGGCAACTGATAGAAGCACACAGAGATAATGTAATTACATGACTTCTAAGACAGAATTTTGAAGTTACAAAACTAGAGAGCTTTTGGCTGAGCATTTCCCTGAGTCTTCATTTTTAAAAATCATATTAGACGTCATGTGCATAGAATCTGTTACAAAGGCCCCAATTAATAAAGGCTGTTTGTATGCAAAAGTTAGGTACTTTTGTTCTTTAAAAGCCTAAGCAAGAACTGCTGAGGAAGCAATTTCATTCTTCAGAATCTGGTATTTTTCTTCCTAAGTAGAAAAGCAAACTTCAGATACTTTTGCCTTAAGACTTTGATAATTTGAAATTACATCATCCCATGATCTGTGCTTTGTGAACAAGTCTAATGGGGAAACTTTTGGGCAAAGACTGAAACAACAAACTCTGGGACTTCTACGTAATTAAAAAACTTTGGTTTTTATAGCATTTTGTGAGAAAATAGAAGGCACAACTGTGCATCAAAACTATATGATTTTGTATTTTAATCTGCTTACATTGTTTTCATCAGCACATCAGACTTTCTGTAAGTCTTTACTTAAAGATGTGTTTTAGTAGCAGTAATTAGTTAGCTGTCATAAGGCTTCTGTTTTACCTAAATTCAAGAAGGCTATTTAGCAAGAAGGCATCACTGAAAAGGGTACATTCAACAACGTATGAACTGATGTCCATCCACTAAAAGTTCACCATTCTAGCTCAACAGGATAGTCTCCAGTGAGACAGGCTGTGCAGTGACCAAGCTTTCCAATAAATGACTTCTGGGCTTTAGGATTGTTGTCTTGTCTTGCTTTGATGCTCTCTTGCACAGACGATACCAACCCTTCCACAGAAAGATAGACAACACTGTCTGCTCCTAGAGGAAATAAAGAGTCATCAGTTAAAGCTGCAATATTGCACGGAATGCAGAGCTCTTTGGAAATGCAGTCGCATTATCATCTGGATTATGATGCCAGCTGGATCACCTTAACTATAGAGAATGACTATGAAAAATTTTAAGATCATAATATGTCTTGCCCTTCTCAAATGCTTTGTGCAGGGAGCAGACTCACTGAAATCTAGACAGAATGTTCTGTTGGGAACAAAGAGGTGACACATAACTGCAAAAATGGAAGCAAAGTCCAGAGTGTGTACTAAGACTCCTTAAACTCCCTGCAGTCTCCCAGAGTAAACCTTAGTTCAGGTCAGGAAGTAAATGTGTGTGTGATTAGTGCTTCTCAAATCTGAGCACCAAGGACGACTAAGCTTCTCTGGGACTTGGAGGAAGGGGAAGACCATCATGTTAAAAAAAATAATTATGGGTTCTTGCAAATTTTCTAGCAGTAGCAATGTCTCATAGCCTTTTCATACCAATAGTTTTCTATCCTTTGCACTCATAGGGTGAATAATACTTAAAAATGAGATCCTACAAACTTGAAACATTTCCACACACCTTCACAATAATTTTGGGAAAAAGAATTCATTGCAGTATTAGACAGTGAAAGTAAGTATTCAACACAGGAAATTGGAGTTTACAGTGGAACATAAACTGTCAATCCTTCTTTTGTTCTGCTGCAAACATGACTTGAAATTTCAGAAGGTTTTTAACTTTCTTTGATTGGTTTCAAATGTCATTTCTTTCTAAATGAAATATATAATGCAGTTAAAATTATTGAAATAAATGTCAATTTGTTGAAAATTCAGTGGGTGTTTACAAATTCTGAATATATTTTTTTGAGTATCTCATGAAAGTGAAACTACATCCACTTTTCATTATAGGACAGATTTTCACCACTTACTTTCTTCCTGGTATTTTGACTGCAGTAGCTCCATTTTGTCAAGTTTCTCAGAAGGAGCTTTAAGTATTGGAAAGCTCTGTTGTCATACTTTATTTGCAACTTAGGCAATTATTCTAATACTTTCTACTGTTTTGACAAATACAGCTCCCTAACTGTGTTAAAAAAAAAGGGTAGCTAAAGTGGTTTGATCCATGGAGTACTCACAACGAAGACACCCAGCTTACCAACCTTACAATTCTTTAGTCAGTTTTGCCACTGGTGCCTTGATATGTTCTGCTTTATTTTGAAGTAGACTATAAAATACAGTTGAAAACTCTCTCTCGGAAAGGAAAAAAAAAAAAAAAAAGCATTTACCTATATAGTTAGCAAGATCATGAAATTCAGGTCTGTTGGCAATGAGTTCTTCTTTAGTTGGAATGTTTATTCCCATGTAACAAGGAAATCTTATGGGAGGTGAAGCTACACGGATGTGCACCTGAATAAAAAGTTTCCAAACAGGCTGATATAAGTTGACGGTCAGCAGATCATAACATAATAGCAAAGTCTCAATTCTGCACAGTGATAATGAACAGAACACAGCACTGCACAGAAATCACTGAAGGGTTAAAAGTAAGATAAAGTTTTTTTTAGATGCCAACACAGCAGGAGAAGGTAAGACAGTTTTAGATCTTATTTTTTACAGTATTTCCTAATGTACTTAGAAGGTTCCATCCTGATTTTACTTATCTTCTGTGGTGTTCAGTTCTTGATAAACAAGTTTCAGCTTACAAAACCAAACATTATACAGGTCATTTTTGCTCCAGTGACTGACTTGCACACTGTTTTGCTTAAAAAATCTTTATCAATTAAAAAAATGGTGCTCTGGTGACTTAAGGCATGTGGTATTTACAGCAGTATATGGTTGTAATTTATGCACTTCCGCAAGTCACCCATCAGGAATGCTTGGTTTTCTGATCTTAACTAATTTGTATTCCATTCTCTTATTATTTGCCAGATAGTGCTTTGTAAGTGGAGACACGTTCCTCTCACCTCAATCACCCAAAAGTCACACTCATACAAAAGAACCTTCTTAACCTATCTTTACAATAAACACACACTAACCATTGTTTTTTTCCACATTTGCCCCTTTAAATCAGGAAACAATGTATAGTACAAATGAAGACAAGCCCCTGTGCTTTAACCTTGCATCAACTTCTATTTACATCTTTATTGTACAGAGTTAAAATTAACTTACCTCTTTGGCTCCCGATTCTCTCAGTAGTTTTATTATGGGTGAAATGGTATTGCCTCTCACAATGGAATCATCAATGATAACAACTCGTTTGCCTTTAAAATTATCAGACAGAACGCCAAACTTCTTTGCAACACCAAGTTGCCGTAACCTCATATTGGGCTGGATAAATGTTCTCCCTACATATCGATTTTTACAGAGTACTTCAACATATGGTAGTCCACACTGCAAACAGGAGACAGTTAAACAGAGTTAATATAGAAGGACTTGTTATTCTCAGTTACTGTTTTTTAAAGCGACCTTAGGACTTAGTATGGCTTCACAGTAACCAAAAAATGTTTAAATACCTTGATATAGAAGAATAATGACAGAAAAAACAAGGCAGAGTACTCAATAGGAGTAGCCTGCATACTGAAGATATAAAGCTTTATCAATATGCAGCTCTAACAGCCCACATCATTATAGTCCATTACAAAGAGAGGTATGTGTAAGTATGCTTGGGGAAAAAAAAGAGCCAAGTGACATATACCTTTTGAGCATAACCAAGAGCTGCTGGGGTTGCAGACTCTGGAACAGTGCTGACCAGGTCTGCTTCCACAGGTGCTTCAATAGCAAGCTGCTGCCCACATCTTCTGCGGACTGAATACACCATCTGACCTAAGAACAGAAAGAAGTGTTTTTCTTAGTATGAGTGGCTCAGTGTGGGAATCCTGAAAGCAGAGAATATTTCCCTGCCTGTTTTGAAGGGTTCTACCTCCCTGGACAACACTGTATTTGACCTTTATCCATGGAGAAAACTGCCAACCCTTTGGGAAGAACTAGAATCTACTTCAGTGAGAACTAAGTAATAGAGTTTTATGTAAGGTTATCACAGGGTGAAAAATCTAAAGGTTTTGGGTTTATTAATGTAGTAAATAGATAAAAAGCAAAAACTCCAAGATGGAGGATTGTTATTGTTTCTAGGCTTTCTTCTTCTTCTTCTAGTATGCCGTAGTTTGCAGTAGTAGGCTCCTAAAAGTTATTGGATGAAAAATTCTGCAGTTCCTGTATATGTGACTAAAGCATTTGTCTAACATTGGTAGAAAAGTGAAAATATCTTTCGTTTTAGGCTTTAATTGAATGATTTACCTTTAAGAAGACCGTGTTATCTTGATAAGGGGGCATTCTTCTGCACTTCTCTGCTGTGTGCTGTGTCTGGGTCACGCTAGTGACCTTACTTCTCTGATAAGACTTAATCAACTATCTTAAAGCAGAGTGCCGAAAGTTTCTTTAAAAAGCACTCCGCTGTCAGGGGGAAAAACCTAGCTTAGAGACACAGCTCAGTAAGGAGGCAGGAGTCTACAGCTCAGATTTCCTCTCAGTTTTCTGTACAAACTTCTGTGTCAAGCTGTAGACATAGAAGTCAGTGAGAAAAGTTCCAGAACTAATAAGTAGTCACTTGCATAAGGTCATTTTTTATTTCCTTCCATAATGTCACATTCTAACATTCACATTCATATGACTACACAGAGAATGAAAATCCAGTTTGCCCTAATTGGGTAACTAACTAAAGGTCCTGTGGATGTTTCAAAATCTATTTGCAGGAGGAAAGAAATAGAAATTATGCCTGCCTGTTCATAACATGCAAATTCTATTTTTAGACTGCTTTTTCCAACAGACAAAATTTATGCAATCCTGCTTTCTGTTTCTGTCTGCTTATTGACTTTGAATCAGTTGCCAAAATTCACCCTGAATTTAGTAAGGGGATAAGAGGACTCAGAAGCTTTTTAGGTCCTAAGAAGTTTGCAACATGGGAAAGAACTGGAAGTATTATGATGAGATGAGGCACAGCAAAGGCTACAGCAGCAGTATTAAGGAATGTAAGAAGTGAGGATACTGAAGGGTAAGGTGATCGTAAAAGCAAAGGAATTTGGGATGAAACTGGCTTTGTAAGGGCGGGGAACTGTATTGGATCAATGGACAGCACGTCCCTAGAAAGCAGTGAAGAGGTTGTTTGCCAGACATGAGAGTCCTGGCTAGTATCTTGTCACTGAGACAATTTTTGAGGGCTTCTACTGAAACAATAATAAAGGCATTACACTGACAATGCCAAGTACTTAGAGAATGCATAGACTTACAAGTTAAATTAAAATCATCTTCCTGAAATGACACTTACTGCAAAGAAAATATCAAAATAAAGTTATTTTGTAAATCCTATTCCATAAGTCTAATTTTTGAAATGTTTCCCAAGAGCCAATGAAGTTCCTTTCTTCAGTCTCTCACTTTCAAAAGGTATTTCATCTACCTTAATCACGTTCATGGCCCTTTTCATCCCTCCCTGCGAGAAGGCAGGCAGCCTATCTCAGGCTGTATTCATATACATATATCCAGAAACAGGAAGGTGACGTTACATGCTCCTCCTGATGAGTTTTATCTTAAAAGCTTTGCCAGCCCATTTTGTCCCTGATGTGCTCTGCAAGCTTATCTTCAGTGGTACTCTACTATGATCCCAGAGTCATTGTGCTCCAGGATAACATCTTCCACTATTTAGGGAAGAGCTCTGTAAGTTACATTTTTGTACCTTCAAAAATACTGTCTGGTCTTGCAAAATAAACATATTCAAAGATGCAGAATGCTGACGGATCTCCTTCAGGCCTTCGTATAACATCCAGTGTCTGGACATCATGTCTGGATATTTTCACAATCTCTCCGGGGAGGACCTCCCGATAGTACCTTGAAAAAGAAATACAGAGAAGTTAGAAATGTCCTAAAGCTGGAGGATGATTTTGAAGTACAAACAAGAGTCAACTCACAGGAAAAAATATTTCTGAACATCGTAACATGACAACTTGCTTCCATCTTAGGATTTGACCTGAAGCATTTTAAGACCAACATGCTAAGATAAGTGACCCTTACTCTAACAGTCTGAATTAACATCCAAAAGCAATAAACTAGCACTTAGTACCAGAGAATTATAGTATTTGTCCTATGTGTGAGACATACTGTACAGGCTTAATTGAGATTGAATATATTTTAATAATGTAGTCCTGTATCAATACTAGAGAACTTTTCTAAGAAAGCTAATAACCTTGCAGTGCAATATAAGAAATATAATCAAGAATAGAGGTGGTAGCCAAAATAATCCTGCCTCACGTGCCAAATCTAGAGAAATATCTGTCTAGAGAGGACAGATAGCTACCCCCAAATGACATAAAGCTGACTAGAAATGTACATTTATTTCTCAAATCTGCAGAAATATGGAATAGTTAGGTCTAAATATGGAATAGTTTAGGTTTATTATGTTAAATTGTTTAACCTTATTATACATTTTTCTAGATCCTCTAGTGAGTCCTCTGGTGGCTATTCTAACAAAGTTAATCTAAATCTATCGCAAAATATTGAAATATTCTGGAGATACAAATCAGAACTGAGCAAATCTGTGTTTATTCACTGGTCAGATACTAGCAGTAGCAGGCAGCAGCACTAGCTACAGCAGAGGTTTAGACAAAATTGCTTTTTTAAAAACACACAAGATTCAGCTGATGATCCTACATAGTGGGCTTCTCTTAGAGATTTCAAAAACGTTTCAGAAAACAGTTAATTTTTTTCTAACAAGGAGGCAAGCTTACCGGGCAGCATATGCTACAACTCAGGTTATTTCAGCCTGTGAGCTACCAATGTAACTTTTCTGTAGTTGAAGAATTATTTTGTAATACAACTATGCTGCTGCAAATGAGGCAAAATGAGTAAGTGATACGGGTAGTCAGGTACAATGCAACAAGTAAGAGGCATTTACTTTGTAATAGTAGTTCTATTTACTGTTACTTTCTGCACACATAGTTCTTTTTTTTTACAATCATCTGTTCGAGAAAATAAACTGGAAAAACCAGGACTAGCAAAAACATCCTCCACAGAAAACTAATTCTTGTTGTCTTTCATGCTGTATGATATTTGGCAACTTGGGATTTAATGTTTAATCGCTGCCTAAGGAAGAGTTTTCAGACAAAGTGGGAAACAGGGCACTTACTCTGCACCAATAGACAAAAAGCTACAGGATTCAGAAGAGACAACCCATCCTTCTGTTTCAGTGTTATCTTTTCCTGAAATAGAAGATTTGAGTTAGAGTCACCAATTTTTGCTAGCATGACCCCCCACAATCGCATTTTTGCTGCAGTATCTGGCTTGCTATGGTTGCCAAGTGTGCAATTAAAGACTACTGTAATTTCTAATTAAAAGGTATAGCATTCCACTGTTTCCATCTTTCTATTATTTAAAAAAATCCCAAACAAACCACAAAATAAACATCATAAACCTGTTCTAGGCAGAAGTGGAAGTAACAGCATTGTATTCACAGGTCATGAAGAGACACAGTTCAGGTAACTACCTTTGCTATCCCTGCACTATTTCAAACTTTTCAAATTCAGTTCAGTGACTTAAGTTAGACATAATTACTTTTGTTCACTCAAGAAACTCCTTACTTTTCCTATGCTAAATAGGTTGATAGATAGATAGATGCTTTTGATTACAATGGATGCTGGATTGAATTCCAATGAGAGTTTTGAAAGTCAACCACGGGAAAGACTGAATTGCATCACATTGGGTAGGAATGTCTGTATGCTTTAAAAAATCTTGGTAATTTTTCTTGTGGGTAAAATTACTCATTTTTCTGAAGATACAGAAGCATTTACTACTTTGCCTTTGAATTATTTTAGTTTTAAACAAGTGAAGATATTTTAATCTTACTTAACGGAAAATGTTGATTTGCAGACTGAATAGGAACACAAAGAATTTTTCCCATAAACTGATTGTGTAATGGTCCAGTCACTACTTGTGACTGGGTTGCTTGGAATTCAGAAATACATTGTGGGTAATCTAGCACTTTTTGCCCACCTTACCATAGGAGAAAGAAAGGAAGAAACGAGACTTGTTTCTAGACATTGTCCTGAGCAACTGCCTTTAGGTGGCCCTTCTTGAGCACAGGATTTGGACCAATGAGCTTCAGAGCTCCCTTCCAACCTCAACCCCTCCGTGATTCTGTTCATCCCTGCTTTCTTGTTTAAGCAATGAGACTTATTTAAATTGTATTACAGCTGGGCTGCCTAATTGCCTAATGCCTATCATTAGGGCACTACGATTCCCTTTATCTGGGAATGGAATTTTGCAGACTCCCTATAGATTATTTTTTCCTTATCAACTTTTGTTTTGATTTTTCAAAACTGATTTTTGCATCACATTCCTACTTACACCTCAGTAAGTGTAGCTTTAATTACTTATATCAGTGATTTCATGCACAAAATATGCATATGCATGTGGAGTTACATACACACACACATATATGTATATATTTATATATATATATACAGTTTACCTTTTCCATTCATGTCCCCTACTGGAATAAGGCGACCAATGCAGAGTGGGCGATTCCCATATGGATCACGTACTGCATAGATTATGTCTTTATGCATAATTAGCAGTGAATATGAAGTTGGAGTTTCCTTCATTAAGTTTTTTATTCTGGAATGAGACATAGGAGAACATGACTGTGTGTCACACAAACAGCTGTGTGCCTTTACAGCTGCATATCATGGCTGTTGTTGAGTGTGAAGCCCACGCTCCTCACCTGGCCACCCAGTCGGCTGTATCGTCGTTTTCCAGCGGAGGTGTGAAAGCCAGCAGCTGGGTGATCAGTTCACTGTCAGAACTGGTTGACAGTCCCACACCATGCCTCATAAGCTTTTAAGACACAAACCGAAAGTGTTACCAGCATTAAAAAAACAATCTGACATCTCACTGCTCAGATTTGAATCCAACAACACCTTGGTGCAATGAACAGATGTTTTAAAACTTGTCAGTGCTTCAGGTGATCACAGCATAATAATCCCAAATTTCTTCCAACAAACCAACTATGTAAAATGAGGTGGTACAATCTTCTACACTAGTACTACATTTTTTCTTTTTCATCACATTCCTTTGCTCCTCATGCAACCAAAATTAATGCCACCAATATTCAGGGAGTAAATTCATGTTTGGGCCATTTAGTTATCTTTGTGCATGCTCTGGGAAGAGAGGTAAAATATACAAGAGAAAGTATGAAATCACCTATAACAGATCCAGAAAGAGATATCAAGGCAGAATCCCCTTCACAGGATTTCCCCCCCCGCCCCAAAAAATGATCTATTTTGATTAGGGTGCTCTTTCATTACCCCAAACAGTTTGGTATTAAGGAAAAGTCACAGCAACCGTATTGCTCATTTCTGCCTCACACTCAGAAAGAAACAATGCCAGAGCCCCCAGAGGAGGTACTAACCTTCCGCCTGAGTTGTGCAGCATTTGTTAGCTCCCCATTGTGTGCCACAGCAATCTTCCCATGAAGAGTCTCTACAACAAAAGGCTGGCAGTTCTGCAGCTCAGAAATTCCTGAGGTGGAGTACCTCGTGTGCCCAATACCAAGGTTTGAAGGGTACAGCTTCTTCAGGCTGTCTGCACTGAAGACGTGATTTATAAGACCCATTCCCTTTGGGAGAAAAAGAAAAAAAGGTTCTGTTTGGTTTTATTTTCCTGGTAACCTTCTACATTCTTCTTCTGCTTAGTGTTGATAGAGCATCAATGGAACTTTAAGAGAAAGGCAGGTAACCTGAAAGACATGGGAAAGAAAAAAGCTGAATAGGTGTCACAGTGGTATATCAGATCCCATTAGTCCTGTTTTTAAATAAAGCAATATACATTTTTGTGCTAAGGATTTTCATGGAACAATCTATTCCCTGGCTAAATATAAATCTTCTGAAAAGCACTAACAAACTGTTATGTTGTTTAAAAACACATTAAAAAAAGACTGCCAGAAGACAGGCAAAGAAGAAAAACAGTTGCAAGAAGGAAGTTCTAGGCAGAGAATACTTTTTACAAGTAGTGGTATATTGGATTCACTTTTGAAGTGGATCCATGATAATGCTTATTAGATTCCACTGTCATTCTTGCCAGTGTCTGAAGTAAAGATTTTTTTCAAGAGGCTTGTTTACTTAAACTTTTCATATAGCCAAATTGTCTTCTATTTAAAGCAGAGATGCATCAAAACTTCTTAGGCATCCATCAAGACAGGAGCTTCTTTTGGCAACAAGCACTATGTGGAGACAATTTAGCAGCAAGAATAGTCAAAAAAAAAAGAAAAAAACTGCACAGAGAGTAGAAATTAAGACCAGGCTGTCCTATGAACTCCTGCTTCTGCCACTGCCTGTGGAAAATAGTTACATCCTTCTATGCCTGGTCTGCCTATCACCCGTGGTAATTGTGGTATACAGGAGAGGTCTCAAGCTCTCAATGGCTCATAACCTGTGCTGCAGATACAACAACAAGAGAGTGAGATGGGACAGGAAGGACAACAAACAGGTACAGTAGCATCATAACTGTTGGCATTTTTATGGACTGGTTTACAACTCAGTGTCCTAAATGTGCTTTCACCATTGTAACAGACCCAAATATTGTTATATTAGCACCACTTCCAGGACCAATCAGGTCATACAAATTTACTCCATAAGCTCTTTTTTACACTGTGGTTATTACAATTTTTAAAAGTGCTTTAGTTGAGAAACATACTTCAACGGTAAAAGAAACCATCACATGCTCTCCAACTCTGAAAATATCCAAATTGATGAGATAGTCAATTAAATTCTTCGCATGACAGCTCAGTAACACAGAGATACTGCAAATTATTATATCACCTACTGGAAGTTCATTCTGAGAAGCAGTTCTTACTATGGGATTTATAGAGCAGCCCACTTTAAAGAACACTGGAATTCCTGTAAACATTAAGGAAAGCTGAAACCCAAGCAGGTGCAGGAATGAAGAACAGATAACATGGTGCTTCAACTTCAGCAGAAGTTGAGAGAAGGTGCATTTAAAAGCATGTGTATGTGTGTGTGTGAATTGGGCTGTAAGTAACAGATAGGAGGGGGAAAGTGCCTGAAGAGGCAACAAACATGATGCTTGAGAGATAAGAGTTTGCATGAGGTATTGAGCAGTCATGCACAGATACACATGCTGCTGCAGCAGAGTACTTCTTACTCTTGGACTGAATTGAACAGCTTAATTAATCTTCCTCTGAGACCTCTGAATAGGAAGACAAACTGCTTTCTGCCTGTGGTCAGAGAACATACATTGAGAATTGCCCCATGGGTTTTTTGCTGGTGTATTTTTTATTTCCAATCCTCTCCTTTTCCAGGATGGAACAAGCTGGTGATTATTTTTTTCCTGATCACTACTCAGATTGAACAGAAATATCCCCAAAGCAGGCAAGTATTTTCTTGGCATAATACTTTTAAGGCTGTGGTCATTATGTGTCTTGTAACATCCGCCCATGATTCTCTCACCTCGAGAAAGTCTGTGTGACCTTCTTAGGCCTCCATTCAGTCTTAGATTCTGTTTATTGCTACCTATTGGTAAAGCAGTTGCCACTTCCTTGAGTCTCACTAACATAAAATTTAGTCATCTGTTTCCTTGTGCATAGTCTGTAACAGGATTTCTTTTCTCTTGAGATCAATTTGCATCAATGCTCTTCCAAATCTGCAGAGTTAACACCTGAAGTGCAGGGTGACTTTGGTAAGAAGTTTTTGTGACATCATTAGCATGCTCTGGGTAACTTCTGTGTGTCTGTCACTGTGTGCACAGATACACCTAGCGGTACAATGCTGGCATGTTTGTTTTAAGGATACACTCAAGACAGGTAACAAAATGAGATACTCTCACTGACAAAATCAAAACAGCCCATCAAAACATGTTACTTTTTCTCTGATTACATGGTTTCCTAGCAGAAACAAATTTACATGCCTCTTACTTAAGAATACAAAACATTCATTTGCATTTTACCTTGTGCACTTTGAATGCCTGGGATGACTCGCCATCACTTGTCACAATTCCAGCACTCTCCTGGCCCCTGTGAACAAAATAAAATTAACATAAAGCACTGAAATGAATATGAAACACTTTTACCTACAATGGATAGGTGCTTTTAAATGGAATTTTAATGTAGGCTTATTTGTTGTTTTATTTTACAGACTTATAATTGCTATCTTAATTGCTATGTTAATAACTTTCTTGCCTGTGTTATACTTTATTTCAAAATAGTTACATAAGGTTTGTACCTAAGTCCACTGAATTCAGTGGGAATCTTTCTACTAATAAGCACTGGCTCAGACTCTTGTTGGACTCCAATTTCAGTATGGGCATAACATACAAACAGATGCTTAATTGGAAAAGCCATTTTTAGAGGCATAATGGTCTAGGCAATAGTAGTAGGCTCTATAGTGCTATTCTATTTCTGCTTTGGACTGGGAGATGTTATTAAAAACTGATGGTTTTGCTTAGGGGAATGGATTGTCTTTTCCACTGATGACCTATGCAGAAGCTTTTGCATTTTTGCACTTAGGCAGACAAGCTAGCATTTACACCTCTAAAAGCTACACACACCCTCTGATAAAAGCATCTGAGTGCATAAACCTAATGCTGGGCATTTCAGCTTCTGAACTCAGGCAATGCAAGTCTGATGTACAAGTGTCACTGCAAATGGAAATACTTCTCTTACAGCAGATCAGCCTCAGGCTGGCCATTGTGCTTTGTTGAGCAGAAGAGCTGATGCAGCTGAAATACAGGAGTGTTCCCTGTCCTGCTGCCTGTCCTCCCCAGCCCTTCTCCTCGCTGGGTCCCCTGGGTGTACCCCAGATTCCCTGATGCTGCCCTGCCCAAGTTTTGTAATGCAGTCCTTATCCACTGAAAAGGTTTGCTTTGCAGACTGGGTTGTTTGTTTTTTTTTTTTTTGTGGGTGACAGTACAGGCTGCTCCTGAAATAAGGCAGTGTTGCCTATGATAAAACTGCTGCTATGTGCCTGCTATGCCTGTAATACTCATCAGGACATTGGTGGACTAGTGAGCTCCTGTCCACTCTCATGTATCACAATGTCTGGATAAGAAAGATGTTTTTCTTTAAAAGGGAAAGACTTACAACTAATGTCCTATTTGCGCATTGAACTGGTTTAACTCAGCTGAAGTCATTGGAATTATTTAGTATAAGCAACAATAAAATTGGGCACAAAAATCTACAGAATGGATGCTTATCTACAACTGACCATGCTCATTACCAATTTTCTCCAGTTCCTAAAATCCCTTTATTTGTTACTAGTCCCAGTAAAGCAGAACTTTGAAAGAACACTTGCTTATAGAAAGCAAAACAAACCAAACTTCCCACATATCTAAACAAATTTACCCTGTTAGTGACACAGATCTTCAAAGAAAATCATCAGAGATGAGGACATTCCTAAAGCCATTTACTTTAACTTGGGAAGATGTTGTGATAAACAGCTATTATAGCATTGGCTTTCGCGGGTAGTGAAATGTAAGAAATATTATGTATCAGAATATGTTAGGAAATATTATGTGCAGATATGTTGAGAATAACTTTGCTATGCAGACATTAACTAGTTAACATTATAACTGGGGTCAAAATCACAAGATGCTTATATAGCTTGAGTTATAAGATACCAATATAAGCTGAATCATAACTTTCTATACCTACGGAATCTGAATCCTAACTTTCTATAAAATGTAATAGCTAGTATATGGTTAACTAACCGCTTAATGCTTAAATAAACGGAAACTCACCAGGTGAATAATCTCAAAAATATACAAGTATAGCTATATTGGGAAGCAGCAAGATGTACTAATGAGCAGTTGGCAAAAGTGAAGCCAAATAGCCACAATGTAAAGAATTTAAACCGGTTGGATCCAGAAAGACCGAGGAACACCATAACTGTGCATGCTCCGAAGACAAAGTTGAAAAGTTCAGGATGTGAGGAAGACCTGAGTCTTCATCAAAGAAGACCCCCGAAGACCCTTATGATCATAATACGCATGCTCTAAAGAGGCAGATCAGGGGAGGGACTATGTTAATCCCTGCTAAAAAATGTAATTTAGTTCTCAGAAAAACTATGCATATGCATTGTGGTTTATTAATATGCATAATATTAAAGCATATAAATGGGAAGTTAGTGTCAGTGTGTGTGCCTCTGACTATGAGCTATGCACCCAGCACTATCTGTTTATTTTAAGTGACCCTTGTCCCCTATTGTTCCCAAAGAGACGAGTGGGCTTTGTTTCTCACAATGTTCTATCTATAAAGACGATGACGAGTAGTAAAACTTAAAGGTTGATACACGGCATTCAGCAATTTGTAATTGCAATGTTAATATTACAGGCAATTTCCAATTTTAATACTGTCATGGTCCCTTTAAATATTAACTAAACCAATAGGGAGAGGGACGCAGACACCCCAAGTAAGGCCCTGGTCAAGGAGTTGGGTTACATCTTTCACTTATCACTGACAAAAGGCATGGGAGGAGCTCAGTGTCACAATGCTTGCACCACTTTACCAGCTGAGCCAGAGTTTAAGTAAGCCAGCTTTTTATTAAAACCTCACTAATATATAAAACGTGTCTATACGGCCCGCATTTCAAAGGCAAGCAGCGCGGTGAGGTGTGAAGGTGTAGGGCAGGACGATCCTAAACGCGCTCCTTGCGGGGAGGGTCCCGCGGCCGTGCCCCCTCCGGAGCAGGGGCTGCCCGGCGGCCTCCCGGCACAGGCCAGGCCACAAGGGGTGAGGGGGTGCGTGTGTCACGTTGCTTCGTTTTGTTGGGTTTGAGGGTTTTTAAAAGGAACAAAACGGACTCTTTTTGCCTCTCTTCTCACACCCTGGTGCCCGCAGTGACTCCCCAAAAAGAGGCAGAGCAGCCCCGGCCCGGCCCGGCCCGGCCCGGCCCAGCCCAGGTCTCCCCTCCCCGCTGCCGGAGCAGCTTCCCTCGCCGGGCTCCAGCGCCGAGCCTGCTTATCTGGCAGCGTCTCAAGTTACTCCCCTCAGGCAGCTTGAGCCAGTAAAACTAGATCCTTTCATCTCGGCGGAGCTTACTGACAACCAGCCGGCTGGTTTCCTAGGAAACAAAATCTTGGCTAGAAATAGTGAATCATTTCCAGGTCACTTTCAACATGGAGAGTGGAGCAGGGAAGCATTGGACTGAGGAGGAGGTTAAAGCCTTGCTAAGCGTCTGGTCAGAAAAAAATATCAGAAAGCAACTGCACGGCACCCTGAGGAATAAAGGAATATTTATCTACATTGCTAAAAGGTTACAGGAGTTGGGAGTGTGCAGGGACTGGAAACAGTGCCGTGCAAAGTACAAAAACCTGAAGTACGAATACAGAACGGTTAAATATGCCCACAACTCTGGGGATGTCACTAAAACCATGAAGTTTTTCCATGATCTGGATGCCATATTGCGATATGAGCCTGTCACACAATTAGCAGCAGAAGAAAACGGCAGGTGTTCTGCGACTGAGACGCAGCTGAACACAAGCCCCACAACAGACAGCAAGCAAGGTAAAAAAAATGTTTTTGCTTCTATTTTTCTGTCTTTGCTTAAAAGCCAAAGGGAACAAACCCGAAGCCCGACCTGGCTGGCGCTGGAGCGGAGGCTGCTCAGCCCCGGCAGCGCTGTTAGAAGTGACTGGATGCACGCCTCGCGCAGGGGAATAAAATGTTAGCACCCACCAGTGTCGAAGTCTGTAAATACAGCGTAATTCCAGCAAAATTATGCTAACTGCCTGTATAGCAGCCTCGGTGAGTACTTGCTAGGGTCCAGGCTCCTGCATTGGGTGGAAATGCTAAATTAAAATAAGCTTCTTTCTTTTCCTTTGCCATTCATTTGCAGTACTTTGGAAGCAGGTTTTATAGAGCTCCAATTCAGATGTAAACGTAAAGAAAAAGAAGTGTTGGAATGGTCAGGGTGTTGTAAAAATCGTTATTTGTGATACATGTGAAATTTAGGATTTTTATTCTTATTTTGCATATATATATAGATCAGCTTGATAATTAGGTGTGATGACTTAAGGTATATTATTTTATAAGCAGTTTTACTTAAATATTCAAGAAACATGCTAATAACCTCTCTTTAAAAACTCTAATTTAGCAGTGAAACTAAAAATTACTGTATTTATCAGACTATTTTGCGGCAGATCAAATGAATACAGCTGTCTTTATTCTGAAGTGGGTTTTACTAAATTATTTGCATCTCTTGTTTTATTCAACCTTCTCTACATATGCATTTAAGCTGTACTTATCATTTCATTAGGGTCAATCTCTGTTTGACATCACTCAAATCTCCCTGTCACATCCTAAATGTCACTGAAGCATAAGCCCCAATGATAGTTATAAGTACCAAAATAAGATAACTAAAAAGAGAAATTAAAAGCTTAATTTGTTCCTATGGTATGTAGCAATTTACATTAATTAAGACTCTGAAGCTTTTTTAAGAAAACAAGAAGCTCAACATTATTGTCAGGGGATATTGTCAAAGGCATAGAAAGGAGCTGGACATCGAGCTTGTCCTTGTACCATTCTACGTCTCCCTCTACAATGCTGTTTTATAGATCTGAGGAAAAGAAACTGTCATTTTTCATTGTCATTGTTTACCTTAACAAAAAGCTTGACCTTTATTTGTCATCACTAACAGAAAGCCTCTAATCTATCCAAGTCACTTCAAATGAAAATGGCAATTTTATAATATTGTAATGTGCTCTCTGCACTGTGAATTGCAATACATTTTTATTTTTAAACTTGCAGAACTGAGGCTAATACAAGCTGATACACTTTGAGAACTACATGAAATTTAGATAGTGTCCTACATCTGAGGATCTGCCATTAGATCATCCTCTGTGTTTTGATGTAGTTTGCACCTGGTAATCCTAATTCTCATCTGCTTCAGACCTCTAGCAAATATAAATCAGCAGAAGTTAATTTCGACTGTGAATCCCAAACTATAGTATCTATAAAAATAATTACCCCTGGGTGAGACATGCCTTGTTTTGAAGCACTAGGACAGTCTGGTTGTAAAGGTGGTATAATTAAATATATTTCTTGATTGCACAAGCATTTCTGTTACTCCCTCCAGAAAAATAAAAGCAAACAAGTTCTATGGATAAACAAAAATTAAATGCAGCTAGCTGTAATAATGCAACACTAATGCAAAAATTGAAATGCAAAGATTTTCACAACAACCACAGTTCAGCCGCAGCAAAAGCACGCCAAGACAGAAATGTGTCCTGCAGCTATGCAGAATGCATGCATACATCCCTAACGAGGGGCTGAGGGAACAGCTGTGAGATCATCAACTTTCTTATTTAAGAATGCAAGTCAAGCAGCTAACACTGTACTAGAGGCCCAGTCCTATTCCACCTGCAGTCAGAGCATGATGCCTGCCAGCCCAGTACTTGGAAGAGCACTTGTACGGCAAAACTGGCACCAGGGGCTCTGTGGCTGATGCTCCCAAGTCCTTTTGCGGGGACAGAGCTGCCGGTGTCACTCCCACAGAGGGAAAGGCCATTCCCTGCACAGCCAAAGGCAGCCCCTGCCCCTGCCCCAGCAGCGACTGCAGACCCCCTCCTGGGCTTCTCCCTTTCAACCAGAGTGTTACAGGAGATGAGAGAAAAATGGTCCCTCACCTCTTTTAAAAGAGGCAGAGATGTCTCATTTTGAGGGGGCTGGAGGGATCAAGGATGTCTAGGCTTGTGGCTTGGGTAGCAAGAACAAAATGCTATCAGCAAACTAAATTTGTGACAAATAATACATGTCCACCATGAATGTCTTACTTTATTTGAAGAAATTGGTAGCCATACTAATTTGTCTTCTTGAAAAGCATGACAAGGAACAGGGCATGTTCCCAAATAATTCACCATGTGTTTACCATTCTGCTTAGCCTCAGTGTCAATATTCATACACATCTTTACGTTATCTCAGCTCCTGGGAGATTGCTGGGGAGGGGGAGCAAGAAGGAAGGAAAAGAGTCTACTTTTTTTAAAGGACTGGATCGTATTTCAGTAATGTTTCCCTGAGGATTTTTTGTACTTGGTAGAATCAATTTTCTTTTGAACGAATATTTGAGGAAATTATTACTGAAAATCTCAATCAAATCTGAGAGGACAATCTCAGGACAAACCTGGTAGCAACACCTACCAGGTCCCAGCTTGTTCATGAAAAGATAACACCTTATGCATAAGCACATGCAAAAATGTAAGCAGAGATGCTCATGCTGTCCTCCCAAAACAGAGGCAGAGTTGTAGTTTAAATGATCATCAAAAAAAGATACAAGTCAACACGTTCACTTCTCTTCAAGTACAGTTTGTGTATTATCTCACTAATCAACAACCAAGAAAATCTACATAAAGCAATGGTGCGCTATGAAAAATGGTATCTTTCATTAGAGTTCAAATGAATGACCTTCACATTTTGTAAACAGTTTGTATTGTTTCAAGTTAAATCAAGTATTAATAAATTAAATACATTATTTACTAAATACTCGCCAGGTAATTCAAGGTATTCACACTTTTTATATTTCTTTCTCTATGTTTAAATATTAAGGCACTGGTCACCTTGCTTAACCTTCACTTTACATCAGCAAATGCAGAAAGATTGTTGCTGAGCAGAAATGCATCAGGAATGACTGGCAGAAAACTCAGCTACTAAAATGCAGACAGATTCTTCAGAAATGCTGACTTAGAAGTGCCACTTACATATGGTTTTCCATGTCTGGACTTTCAACATGTCATTGACAAGTATTTTTGTATAGTTTTTTCTGCTCTTCAAATGCTTTTTAAAGATTTTTTTCCCCATCAAAAACAGTAATATCTTTCTGTGGTAACCATTCTTACTTACTAAAATAAAAAATGTTCCTCTTTTAATATAACAATGTAATTAACCTTGCTCATGCTAGTGCCGATGGCACACTCAGAAGCCTTCCAGCAGAGAATTTATTCCCCTCTCCCTGGTTTGTTTTGCTGTTCTTAAGCAGCTAAAACGCCAGTCCTGTGGCTGGAGGTGGAGGCATGAGCAGCAGCTCCTGCTAGGGGAGCCGGGCGGACAGCTGGGAGCCGTCAGAGATCAGGCCACTGCATCTGTGAGTCATCGTGAGCCTTGCTGCAAGTCAGGGGGATTTAGGATAATGTTTTCAAACGCAGTTTTCAGTTTCACCACGTCAGGGATAGCAGGTTGCATTCTAACCACACCTCATTACGGCTCCCCGTGACGAACCACCGCAGAGCTGCGAGCTTTGATCTGTGTGCCCTGCCTGGCAGGAGCTCACAGGAGCTCTGCTCCTCATACAGGGAATCAACATTTCAAGCCTCCCGTCAACATGGTATGTTGAATACAGCACACTACCACAGGACAACTTACAAGTCTGTCCTCTGTGAAAATCAAGCTGGTTCTGAACCTGACTTACATATGCTGCTTTCTAAACTTGCATAGCAATTGCTGTAATGTTCCTTTTTAAACAAATGTAGAAAAGCTATGCTGGAAAAAGCTAGACTTAATCCTGTCAGCTACAAATACGTCTGTTGTCAAGTCACAATGAATATTTTGGTTCCCTCCCCATACAGTTAATGAATTCCATTGATTTCCAGAGCTCTCTGCAGAACATTCTTGTTTTCTTCATACTCTTCTAGGATTTTTTTTTTGTTACATAAATAGATTTTTGATTTTATGAATCTGTGTACAAAGTCTGCCTTTATTTGTGTCTCTTACTTTACATTAGCTACTTTCAAACTATACTTGCAATGTGCTATCTACCCCAAATACCGAGTCAGAAGAGCAAACAAGTCACTAGACTCAAGTCAGTTTCAACCAGAATTTTAAAAAGTATTTCAAACAGGCTTCATATGCAAGACATAAAATAATTTGCCTCCTATAACTCATGTCCCCCTTACGGGGACAGGCTAAATTAATTTAAAAGTTAATTTAACTACAAATTAAATGTTGAAATTACCAAGTTAAAGATCTTCTCATGGTGTATGGACACTTTAGTTTGAACTAATTTAAGTGAATTTAGTCCATACCTATTTTTCATCTAAAAACCCTTTCCTTCCCAGGTGAAGTATCAGTTTCTTTAGAAGATGGCGAGGAGGCTCCAGGAGATCCACTACTTTTTATATCTCATGCCAGACCAGTTCAACTAGGTATAGTATGATGGTACAGAGAGACGAAAAACTAAAAGGCAGCATGGGTGTTAGAGCTTCCTGATAGCTTGAATTCACTGTTACTTTGTTTCTGATCAGCACAGCTTTAATACAGCCCCACTCTTGCACCATCTCCTTCCCAGCATTAGCTCTCAGTGGTGTCGTGCCTCACCAGACACTGACCCCTTTATGTGATGAAACACCTGCATGACCACCATTCACATGGAAAACACATCCCATGCTATAGCTTAACCATGTTAACTGCATTAACCATGGTAATTGTGTTAAATGCTAGTGGAAAGTATGCCAAATGCTAGCGTGGATACCCAAGTCAGCTTGTGGCTTTTTCCTAGCTCATTTTCTTAAATCATGGATGCCTAAAGTAGCATGAGTGAGTGGCCTGAGCCAGGAGAGAGATGCAGAGCAATCCAGACTTGCAGTGGTCTCCAGCACAACTTTAAAGTCAGCTCTCCAATCAAGGTAGTGGTCAGCAATTCTTCAGTCCAACCAAAAATAGAACAACTTATTTGGAAAACGTCCTACTCTAGTAGTTTTGCTCAGGAAAATTAAAAAGCAAAGGCATAAATCTGGCAAGCCAGAAGGAGGAAGAGGATCCTAGGTGCGAGCCCCTTCAGGGGGCTGCTAAAGGAAATGGAGAAAACGAAACACATTTTAGGCAGATTTAAGCAACTGATGTGCTGATTCCTTGCCTGGGTGAACAGCAGCAGTGTCATGTATTTCCTACGTGCTCTTTCTATTTTTTATGTGCTCTCTATGCCTTAGTATACATTCCAGTCCAGTTACAACACCTTTCATTACAGAATCTGCAAAGTGCCATATTCAGGAAGAAAGCAAGGCACAGGCTAAGCCTATGGCTTTCACGTTACACATTACACCCCTCTAGCCTGGCATAGAGAGAAATTAAGGAAGAGACCAGTATGTCACATGGAATTTATGCACATATAAAATACTTTATGCACATAAACAAAACATGTAGAAAGTATCTGAATCAAATTTTACAGGAACATGTCTCTATTTCTCAGTGCTCAACATATTGCCAAGCAGAAAAGTCTTCAAATCTGAGAAAGCTGCTTTCTACAAAGTCAGCAAAATCAACTGCATGGGCTTTCAAGTATGTATTAGTACTAAAAATGCCCTCCCCTAGTACCTCTTCTAGTCTGTGAATTTCAAGCACTATCTCAGAAACCACTGAAAGCAAAATGTTGAGCCCTTTGTATCTATAATCCCTAATATTTTGGTTTTATTGCAGCAGATTTCTCAGGTTTGAGGAAGCTTAGCAAAAAAATTAAATACAGCATAAATGCATCTTTCAGATAAAAAAAATAATGTATACCCTCCTTAAACATTTTTAAAAACACATTAGAACTAAAATGCTGTTAAGACATAAGGAAAATTTTTGCACTGACCATAACTTGGACCATAACTGTTTCAAAGTGGTACTTGAATCAGCATGACTTTAAATCAGCATGAATCATCATGTTTTTTAAAGGGAATGAGGAACAAACAAACCCACCATTTTCCACTCTGCACACAGCAGAATAAGTGAGCAATATACTGAGTCACCAGAACTTATTTGAGCTAATATCCACAACCAAAAGTGAGCTCACATGGAAATGAACTGACTAGTGAGAAATACTTGTCTATACAAAGAGTAAAGAAACTTTATTCCTCCCAAATGCCCCCATGCTCTATGGTTTTGACTGGGAAGTGTAGGGAGCACCTTCTCTGCATTCTTCATCCTCTCTTCTTCTCATCTTCCCTAGGCCTTTCCTTTCTGGCCTATCTGATGTTGGCAGTTGTCAACTGTGGCAGTTCCAATGGTTTGATTCACCTGTAAATCAGCATTTTCTTTCACTCCCTCAGGAAGAAATGGAGAAAGCATAATTGATATGCCACCTGAAAATTACCCTTCAGAACTACGTTGCCTATGAGCTGGCTGCTGCAGAGTCCTGATTAACCCAGGACTGTAAGGGGAAAAAAAATTGTATCTGTTAGAACAACTTATTGACAACTAGAATGAGTTATGAAGACTAGCAAAGAATGGCTTTATCTAGGACAAGTTTGTCCCCAGACAGGTTATTACAAGAATGCTGCACTGAAGCTCTCTGCACAATCAAGGGTTAGATACTATTGCCGTCACGCACCTCAGTGGCTATAAAGTATCGAACCCCTGTAACATGGTTTGCCCTTCCAGAAAAAGACACTGACAAAGGTATTTATCACTTCAGTATGACTGCAAAAACCTGTCAGTTACTGTGCATTTTCATGCTGCTTTATTTGATGATGCCCTGGAATTGGTTTTGGGTTTGTTTGTGTTTTTTAGTTATGTTTGCAAAGATTTGGAAAATGCATGAAACATCACTTTCCAAACTAATTTGATTATCAAAACAAAGTCTTAAAGCAAATTCATAAATAGAAATGGGGAAACATTAAAAAACTAAAATATATTTCACTGTTTTAAATTATTGCATGGGTGGTAACCTTAACCTCATAATGTTAAAGTTGTAGATTGGAGAAAAAGAAAAAATACCTTCGTTTTGCAGAGTAAGACAACTCAAACTCCAATTTTTACTTAAAAAAACCCAAATATTTTTGATTGATCTGCCCTGAGAAACATGGAGGTTCTGTGCCATGAGAACTGGGTTCTATCACACAAATGTTTCACTTAAGCAAAAGTCTCCATTCCTCTGCTCCCCACAACTGGGGTGCTTTGTTAAGAGAGCAGGATCAGATTCTTCAGATCCTTATCCAGGTTAAATCTCTCCATGTGTGTAAAAACTAAAGTATGGCATGAAAGCAGAAAGTTAAGTCTTGATGCTAGTGCCAGTGACTCGGGGCCAATTTATGATTGTCCTCATGCAGCACATCCCATCTTCCCAACAGTACTCTTCTCCTCTCTAATGTCTGAAGGACAAAGCAGCTCATCAGTTGTTCCCAAAGGTATCACAGGTAAAAATTTAGTGTATTAGGGTGCAGAAAAAAGAAATCTCCTCTTAGATTAATTAAATGTACATATGCTATCTTAATATCTATCTTCAAGTGAAGGCAAAAATTATATCAGAATTAACAAAAATGCTGACAAATTAATAATCAACAGCTTAATTTTAATGTCACCTCTGCTCCGTCTTTCTGCAGAGAAACAGCATCCTTCATTCCCATTCTCTCTGTCCTTTCCCCACCCAATGCAGGTAACCCATATCTGTGTCTCTCCCCTACCCCACACAATGCAGGTAATCCAGCGTCAGCTCTAGAGGCTCCCAAACCACCGGCTTTTATTCCTACGGTAGCAAATGAAGGAGGAAAACACTGGACTGTTAATGAAGTCAGAGCTTTGATACGCATATGGTCAGACAAAAGTATCCAGCAACAACTGGAGGGCACAGTGAGAAATAAAAGAATATTTGAACAGGTTGCTGCTAGACTTCAAAAGTTTGGAATTGACAGGGACTGGAAGCAGTGCAGGACAAAATACAAAAATCTGAAACATGAATACAAGAGTGTAAAAAGTGCCCAAGACTCAGGGAGTACAAGTAAAAGTATGAAATTTTTTAATGAACTGGATGCTATTCTGGGGCACTGCACCATGGAACAAGCAAGTAAATCAGATAATGATGAAAGTGAGAGGCCTCCAGAATGGACAGAAGCGAAATCAGAAAAGGATTCCATAGGTAAGTACTTCAACTACCCATGTATCATTTAAAATTTTTAGTTTTGCAGCACTTGAGAGACCTTAAAAAAACTCAAAAAGTGTAAACAGAGAGATTAACCAATTGGCTGTGGGGGAAAAACACTGAATGGAAATTTACTATTTGTCCGGTAGTTTTGTATTATGTTATAAGGTAATATTTTGGATTGGGTGATTGCCCTGTACTTTTAAAAATAGAACTGAGAAACAAAAGGAGGAAAAAAAGACAAAAGAAATAGGATAAAATGATACAGAGAGACAATTCCAGTCAAAATCATGTCAGAAGGAGACTGTTTCCAGTTTAGATAAAAGAAATGGATCAGAGAGATAGTCAGACTATGTTACTGGAAAAATTAAGACATTGAGCCAAAGAAATCTGTAGTTATAGACATGGGTTAAAAAAATTAACATATAAATTGTCTTTCTCTTATGGTCTGAAATAGCTCAGTTTTATTGGCCTTTGGAGCAAGACTCCCAAACTGGTGAGACAACAGTGAAAATAGCAACAGGAACAGCACCAAGAATGCTGGCAGAGCTTGCCTTTGGTTTTGGGAGGTTATTGACAATTAATGGTAATGGATGATCAATGCAGAATTAGAGTAGACCGATGAACCTACACTACCCAAGAGTTAAAACACTGTTATTGGTGTGTACAACCAGAAACATGGCTTGTTGTTTAAGAACAGAATTAAACATTAAAGTTTTAGTTGAGATGAGGGGATGATATTATGTTGGCCAAATGTAAGACTAGAAGTTACTAAAGTAATTGGAAAAGTCAAGAAAAATGTTACACAAAGGCTGGCTGAAAGCTGTGAGAACAGTTTGGGGGAAGATTCACTCTTCAGTTGCATTTTGTAGACATTTTGCTAATGCATCTACTTTGCCTGCTGGCATAAAGAGCATCTGAGGCTGAATGGATTTTTTGATTTGATACACCACAGCTGTTCTTATGAAGTATAAAAATTCGGTGCCCTAATTAATTTAGCATTATTTACACAGAAATGCCTGGAGACACAGGTGAAGAGGACTCTGTTAGTAATATGTCAGAAGACCTACAGGTTGCAGATGTAAAGAAAGTTTCTGATTCAGGTAATCTGAAAAGTCTTCTATTTTACATACATACCTAAATTTAGTAAATGAAAATGATTTTCTAAAATAAGTCCAAATTGTCATTACGGGTAGAAAATGCAGAGACCTAGAAAACTTAAAAGCAAGAGATAATGTCATAGAGATAACCATCCTGTACTTATGGATGACATTTACAATGTCCTGCTAAATTTGATAAAATCAGTCTAGTAAGTAATCATTTCAAAGACTTGTGATGCAGAATGTAGAGGAGAAACTACTGGTTTAAGCAAGTTGAGTGCAATGTACTACTGCATTTACATTTATGTGAACTATTTATTCCCAAAGATTAGAATTGTTCAGTCTCCTGTGCATGACCTAATACAGCATCTCTTTTTCACAATACGTGATCAGGATATAACTGTGTAAATGCTCATGTCAGGGAATGAAGACTTCATTTAAGAGTCTCACTGAATATGAAGGTCATATGCTCTGCTCTTTACAAAGAAAGATTATGGTTTACATCTGAAAACATAAATTTCAGGGGAAGCAGAAGTTTAACATTTAGCTAGAGACACATGAAAGTCTCTCAGGCTGACAGGTTTTATTGTCCACAACAGAGCACCTCATGTTCTCTTTCAATAGTGTGAGACATAATATGGTCTAAATTAGGCATTAAGGAGCAGTCTTACAGAATTTAAAATGGTCTAAAGTGAACTTGAAAGATTTTAATATCAAATTAAAAATCTTCTGACAGATGATGTTACTGTAAATACTACTCCAGAGAAGCGGGCAGCTCTGCATATAATGAAAGAAACAGCTATGCCAAGTAAGTAAAGAGATGGTTGGTCATGAGAGGTAATTTGAGGTATACCAGACAGTAGGATTTTTTTTTCATTCAATAGCAATTACATCCATAAATTTATATTTACTAACAAAAAAACCCAAACAACATAGCGACCTTTTACCAGCTCACCATGGGCATTTGAAGCACTCCTTAGAGGAAAAACAGCTTGTCATCAAAAGTGCATTGCCTATAGGGACCTCATTTTGAGAGAGACAAATATGAAAGAAGTCATAAACAGCACTTTGCAGGATCCAGTTAAGACTGATTAAAAAATGTATTAAATTTCATTTCTCCCCATCAACAAGTAAAATTACTACTTACACATGGACAGTAGTAAGACACTGTAATAATACAAAGATTCAGCAGTGCCCCTTAACTGTCATCTGGCAGTTTTCCACCACCTGGTGCTACATACTATTGTAACTTCTTGGACTGCACTCTTCCAAACAAGCTATTTAAGATGAAGTTAAATGAATATTTCTAGTAAAGTTCTGTCCTTTAAGATAAGTGTAGGTGTAAAGATATCTGTAGTTTACCATCTCCTTTTTCAAATATATGTATTTTACCTCCATACTTTGTTTATTTCTGGGTAATTGTAAATGCAATATGGTTTCGTGGGGGAAAATTAAAATAGCAAGTGCTTCAAAAGTGTCTGTGGCTCAGCCGATCCACTCGTAAGACTATCTCTCAAACTTCTGTGGGGGAAAAAGGCACACACACTCCATCATGAACAACTTCAGTTTGCAAAATTCTTTCCCTCATTCCGAAACAATAATTTCCCAAACACTCAATTTTATTGAAGGTGGTAAAAGACACCTTGTCTTTAATTTTATTAATGTTAACATAATTAGGTATTGCATAAAGCATAGAAAAGATGCACACCTTTTACATTACAATATCATAGAGACCCTTTGTTCTCTAATTGTGGTACATGCTTTTTCTAGACAGTCCAAATAATTTTGAAGTGAGAAACTGGTAAGTAAAGAGATTGTATGTGTCTCTGTACTCATAAATATACTCACTGATAAACAGTGTAAAAGGCAAACAGGCAGTGATACATTATATTGGTGGTTTGATATCACTAATGTCTCATGATCACTAGCATTTAGGATGTGACTTTTTATAAAGCTCCTGCATATTCAACAGAACTTTTGCAGAAAAGTGTTTCTCAACAGGCATGGAATGATTAAATTTAAAGGTATTTGCATGCCTTGAAAAAAAATTTGTAGAAAACCCCAATTTGACATAAATGAGAACTTAGAAACTCTGTTAAACTCCTATCTGGGTATCTTCCTTATCATTATATGCAGTTAATGTACTCTGCAGCCAGAGCTGTGTATGTGCCATGGTACTGTTTTTCTCCTCTGCCCACATGAATTTGCTAATCTAAGAGCAGCAAATGTCCACCTGAGAAGAAGACAGGTAAATAAATCCTCGCAGTTCCTTGCACAGCCTGTCCTGGTTGCTGACACGTCGCTGTCAGCACTGCCCAGCTGGGGGAGCAGAAGGACCACAACAGTCCCCAACCCGTGGGTTTTCAGCTGAAGCCTCCTGCCATAGGCTGGGGACACTGCGGGTTGCTCTCTCTTCTGGCAAAACATACTCCATATATTGAATCGATCTGCAAATAAAACCTTATTTAGTCATTTTCACTGATGTTTTCAATTTCGTGGGATCACTTATAGTTAGTTACAGAAATCTTTTCAGAAGAGCCGACTACTTGAGTCTATACAATCTGTTAATCCAAACTCCGTGTACATTCCTCGTGTGTCAGACTCAGCAGTACGAACAGAGAGTGTATGTTTAGGTGTTTGATTAAATCTGAAGTGCCAGGAGCAACAGTGGAGATGAAAACAGGTTTCTAAGAAATACCAGTAGCCTGACGTTCTTAAAAATACCTACAGCAAGTATTTCACTTCAAACAAATTCCTTTCCTTGTCATTGTTTTCTTAGGATTTTTGGTACCCTGTACACTTTACTATATGACCCTCTCAAAACAAATTTGGAGTAAGTCGTGACACTTCCAAGATACATTCCTAAGCAAGGGCTTTTTAAAAATATGTTGTTTAAAGTTAACACCTTAGGTTGGTACATACTCAGGCACTTAACATTGGCTTGAACACTTGCTGCTGTGTGCACAGAATTTTAAAATTTACAGATATAAAGTCAAAAGATAATGTTTTCATACATATGCCCCAGGCTAATGTTAAGCAGTGTTTCAGAGAAGTGCAAACCCTAAAGTTCTTGATTATTCACTGCCTTAGCCTAGGCATATTTGGGCTGCAGACACAAACTCTTAACTGTGCATCCACAGTTTTCTGTATGCACTCTCATAGGTCTGTACGACAGAGATGGCAGCAACTTTGCAAGTTGTTGGAGAGTAAACATAAGCCACACACTGAAAATTTTCCCTAGCTTTAACATATCCCACTTCCCTTTTATACTATACAAGACACACATGAGAGTAAGGATTAGGAGACAAATTACTGATCTTGCCTCACGAGCCAGAAAACAAGATAATTAGTGATAGTGACTGAGTGCCAAAAGAGAACAGAGCTTGTATCAGTCTGAGCGGGTGAAAGGAAAGACTCTGACAGCATTGCTCGGGTGGCCTTGTGAGCAGTGCTTCAAACACAAAGTAGAGATTAAGCATATTTGCTGGCAACTGTCTATAGCTTCACTGAACAATGCAGATGGAGCCACTGTGTTTTATCCATGCCAGAAACTGTTGACGGCTTGTTCTGTTTGGCTCAGTCTTGCTCTTCTTGTGCCCTCCCTCCAAAACTCTGAAAGGTGCCTTAGAAAAAAAGCCAGGCTCCCTACCCGCATTCTTGGCTCGCCTAAAAAAAAAGAAAAAGGCACATGATGCTGGTCACATCATAAAGAACATCTGATGCAAACAAAGCTGTATTGATCTGGGGGTAATTTTTAATAAAATGGCTCTAGATTAAACTTTATTGCTCAATGTTTAGGGGCAATATTCTTAAATGGACTGAGAACAGGCTGGGAGCCAGAAAACTGCTGTCATTGATCCATGATGTGGCCTTCACCATTTAATCTCTGCAGAGCAGTGTCCTCACTGGGAAGCGAGGATCAGCAAGACCACTTTCATCATCCACCTGCCCACCCCTCTGTCCCAGGGCAGAGGGGTGGAATTCTCCCTTAAACACCAGCGGGCCAATGGCAGAGGAGTGGAGATCTCCTCCCCATGGAGGGGAGCCCAGGGACACCTCTGTCACCCAGCTGTGTGATGTAATCCCTGCAAGCTGCAGCAGCAGAGATGCTCTCAGGACAGGCTTTAGTACATTGTCTCCATCAGGCAGGCAGCCTTACAGATCCAAAGTCTAGGCACAGCACCCTGATGCAATGTCAGGACCCTTGCTCCTTTTGGGGCTAATTCAGACACTCTTGGCATCAGTCCCTTTGGAGTTTTTCAGTAATTTCAGTACGTACTGCACCCTTTATGTAAGTCGCTGTCTTGCCTGTTCTGCTCCACAAATGTTTGCCAGTAACTAGGTATCTTACACCTACCATCAGTGAACCATTCTACAAATTCTGATCCAAGTTAAAATAACTTAAGAGTTTGCACACTTAACCCATAAACTTACATACGGTAGCTGTTTTGTGGTGTTTTGGATTTACTTTAATATATAAGTGGGTACACTCTGCTCTTAAGCCTACTAATGCAAAGAAATGGCAGCTTTAATGTATTAAGAGAGGAAATCTTTAACAATAGTTATCATCAGTGGCAGTCTGAAGTGGGTGATTCTTAAGACATCACTCAAGACCTGCTTTGTTTAAGAACTCCATAAATTATTATTTTTTACAGAAATCCTTGAAGATGAGGGGGACTTTGCCAATGCCACCCCAGCAGCTCTGGAAACTACACAAATAAAGAAGGAGACAATTGATATAGGTAGGTCACGACTTTGTTGTGATAGTTTTAACAGGACATTCTACTTTACTGGGCATTGCAGATTCCAAAGGTTTGTGTGTTATTCCAGCAAATTATACTTGTTCTACTTCTAAGTTACGAAAAATTATGGGTTTTGTTTGATTTCATAGTGCAGAAATGTATGAACACTGATTTCTCCTTCCCATAACTATAAAAAATTATAAAAAATCCTTTTTATGATGAATATGGTTAGTCTGCATTTGATTGTGACACAAATAGTGTTTTTCTTACGCAGTTGCTAGAGAGAATAAAATGGAAAGGTAAAAAGCTGTCTCAGAAACTCAGAACATTTTATACCTAGTCTGTATTTTCAAACTATTTCATGACTGCATTTAATATCAGATGATTTACTTTCAAGCAATTTCTACATATGTTCTGAACTATTTTAAAATATAAAACTGAAATCAGCACCTCAGCAACATGTAGAAGTCATATATTCAATGACAAGTGATCAGGAGAAGATTTGTTTTATTTAAAATGTTAAAATTTAACATTAGAGCACAGTAGGGATATTAGTATTTATTCGGGAATAAATGAGCATAGAAACCATAGAAGATCATGAAAAAAATATACCAGAGGAAATAATGACGACATTGAAATATGGTGACCTGACACCCTGGATGAAAATATTCTTTACAGTACTGCTGTTCGTACACAGAAGTTAACAGAAAAAACAATCAATTATAGTGATTCTGTGAACAGCAATTCTTTGGCCTTTGACGCTGATAGTATCTACCATAAACACTTTTATTGTATGCATCAGGCATATGCCAGCCAAGAGCTTCCTTTACAGCAGTTATGTTATCTGTAGTTTGGATGTTGATACACCCAATGCAACACACCCTTTACAACTGTTTGCATTGGCTGATCTTGATCAGGACAACTGTGGTGACTGTGACATTGAGGACAACATCAGAGCAGTGCCATCACAACAATGACACACAGAAACACAAGTGACACTGAGGATAAAGTACATCTGTGACCCTGAAAGTTGAGACATAGCGAGGTCACACGAATGCGAAGTGAAGAATAAAATGTCATGCAGCTCAACTGACTGCCTCATACACACAAACTCCCTATCATGTAATACCCAATTGAGCACAGTAATCATGCAAGTCAGCACTACACAAGTGCCATTGCCAAAGACGAGAAGAGATCAGAACCAGTATGGTTGAGAGAATGAGCACAGAAGTGAAAACCATGGGGAGGTTGGTAATAGTTAAAAAAAAAAGGAATCTATGAGGAGCCATGGAGTAGACCTACAGCTCCATTTTGGCCCATTTCCAATAGCTGCAAGTGTTAAAGAAGATGCAAGAATTTTCTCAAGAATTACAGGGTGCCTATTTATGAGAAAATACACTTCTTTTCTAGTATCCCACGTAAATCACACACACATGCTGATGACAGTATGATTTCCAAATTTTCCACAAGTACAAAATATATTCCTGCACAAGGCTTATGAAAAACAAGTATTTGCCAAGTGACTTTTGAGAGAAAACTTATAGAGCAAATACGAATTCCAGTAGTGTGTGCATGTATTGGCAAGTACCATTATAGAAAGCACATCAAATGAACCCTGCTTATTTAGAAAGAACATGTATTTCTGACAGAGCCTAAGTAAGCACTCAGTTTTTCAAAACATAAGAAGAAAATTTACTTCTGCCTGTTACCAAAACCAGTATTGAATATAATTAGTCTGTGACATCCCCTAGCAAACAATGAGAACTAATCTTTCTCTTCCTCCCAACCCAAAAAGTAAGTCCAGGCAAAAGTGAACTTTCAGCCTCAGAGTAATCCAAGCATGAGCAAATGAACCCAGAACCATCAAAGCTGGGTTTTGATGTTCATAGATGATTTCAAGAATTTCTCAGTAGGCAGCGATGAAGTTTGCAAATAAAAACTTGAGTGCAATCAAGAGAGACTTCAGGGCCTTGCAACAACTGGTTAAGGGATCAAGAGCACAAGTAGTGTTCTCTTCTTCCAGCTGCAAGAAACAGGTGACACTGGGAAAATGCTGGGTATTTTAGTCATGGTTCCATGACACCAGACTTGCTGACTCCTATCTCAAAGAGGGGGAAAGGATCTTAGCACAGGAGTTAGCAGGGCTCATTGAAAGAGCTTTAAACTAAATTCGAAGGTGGAAAGAGATAAAAACAGACTTACTAGAGAGCCTGGGGGCAATATGCCAATGTTTGAGGGATGGTGTTCAAGAGAGGTCCTTTGATCTTCTGTTTCAGTAGTCAGGGGATGGAGATCAGCAAAGACACAGGGGTTATTGATGTGTTAGAAACCACAGAAGCACTTGAGAATAACGATATAAAAATTAGAACTTCTCACCCCCAAAAGATGGTGGGGTTAAAAGCCCAGCTGTGGTGCATCTACACCAGTGCACACAGCAAGATCAACAAACAGGATGAGCTGGAAGCCATTGGGGGGCAGGAAAACTATATCATAGTTTCCATCCTGAAGACACTGAGGAATGACTTGCACAACTGGAGTGCTGCAATGGATGGCTATAAACTTCAGAAGGGACAGGCAAGGAGGGAGAAACTGGGGGGTACTCCGCATGTTAGAGAGTGTTTTGATTGTCTAGAGCTCATGATGGTGACAGTAGGGTTGAGGAGTATGGGTAAGAATCAGGAGAAGGCAACAAGGCAGGTATCCTGGTGGGAGTCTGTTACAGACCACCCCAACCAGGGCAAAGAGGCAGATGAAATATTTTATGAGCAGCTGGGAGAAGTCTCACAGTCTCTCGCCCTTGAGGGGACTTCAGCTTACCTGACGTCTGCTGGAAATACAACAGAGCAGAGGACACAGCCTGGGAGGTTCCTGGAGTGTGTGGCAGACAACTGCCTGACACGGCTGGTGAATGAGCCAACTAGGGGAGGTACCCACTGGACCTGGTGTTTGTGAATAGAGGACTGCTGGTGGTTGGAGCCTCCTGGCCACAGAGGTCACAAAATGGCAGCATTTTCAGCTCTTGATGAAGTAAGGAGAGAGGTCTGCAGAACTGTCACCTTGGACTTGGGCAGTGGTGGAGTCACTGTCCCTGGAGGGATTTAAATGACATGTAGATGTGGCACTTAGGGACGTGGTTTACCAGTGGACTTGGCAATGCTAAGTCCATCCTAAATGATTAGTGCTTCCATCCTAAATGATTCTATGACTCTGTGATTCTTCAAGTCTAATGGGCTACACTAAGGGCTTAGGACACTTTTAGGTGGAAATAGGTGTTTACTACAGAGGATGACAATAATATTAGCAATTTATTTGTCTGAATCCAAGTCTACTTTAAACTGTGTGTTTCTATAGATGATGATTCCATAAGCACTACCTCAGAAGACAGATCTTGTACACCAGTAGCAAAACGGATGGTTGGGACAGGTGAGTAATAAATTCCATGCATTTATTATGAGATAAATCACATTGTAATTTCAGTACCAAAGCTGGAGCAATCAGATCTCTACTGTAAACACAGCTCTACTTTTCTGCTCCTGACTCTAGTCTAGCTTTGTCAGTTAACTTAAAAATTAGTTTCATAGCTCTTTTCCTTGTCATGCGCAAAACTTGTGTTAATAGTGTAGTTCAGCTTTGCCTTCTATACATACCCGATGAGCAGCATCTGCTTACTTGACTATTTTTGAGTCTGAAGATTTTTTTTCTTCTGTTGAATCCCCAGCAGCCTTTTCATTTGCACATTGCCATTTTAATTTGAAACCACACTTCTCACCAATGCTGACATCTTTAAAGTTTAAGGATTATTGCTTTCCTACATGTAACACTTGGATACATCTGTCTTTAATTTCACAACAACAGTGGCAAAACTATAGTGACAAAACGTTGAATTTAGATTCCTTGGAGAAACAAGAGATTCTACTTGCTACTTATTTTGTGTACTTAAGAGAAAACAATTGTGTATGGATGCAAACATTATAAAGTTACAAGATTAGTCATTAGTTGCAATTATGCTTTAATATATGTATATTTAACATGTATTTATAGCGTTTACAGTTAGTTGGTTTTTTATTTATATTTTCAGACAATCACATTCTCTTGGAAGAAGCACAAAATCACTTTAAAGTTATTACAGTTAATGATACTGGAGCAGGAAAACACTGGAGTGATAATGAAGTTAGGGCTCTGATAAACATATGGTCAGATGAAAAGATACAACAAATGCTTGAAGGGGCCACAAGAAATAAAGAAATATTTGAGGAAATTGCCAGAAGGTTAATGAAACGTGGTATAGACAGAGACTGGAAACAATGTCGCACAAAGTACAAGAACCTAAAATATGAATACCGTGCACTGCAGAAAGAAAATGAGCATCTTGGAAATCCCAGGAGAAAAATGAGATTTTATGATGAAGTTGACTGTATCTTAAGAAGACAGCCTTTGGGAACCTCAGGCTGGGGATGTGAAAGCTCAAGTCTCCTATCAGGTACTAAAAACTTCAGTGATGAGATAAAGTGCTTTAAGTGAAACTTTTATAAAGTTGCCTGTTTGAGCCATGCTGTAGGTGTGAAATGTGTGGCCAGAAGTGGGGAGGGAAAATAACCGGGGAAGCTGTACCTGCATGGTCACATAGGGAATACTCAGGGAACACAAGTGGTCTATGGAGACATGCAGAAGTGAGAATATTAGCAAAAAGTGAAAGCACTGAAGCATTCAATGTTATTGGAGGATCTTTGCTTTCAAAAGTCGAAGTGACATACAGTGAAATGGTGCTAGAACACATGGCAGGTTTTAGAGGTCTTACAGCAGGCATGTAAAGTCTGATGGACAGAGATCTGCAATAGTGACAAAACGTTGAATGCACAAATCGGCAGCAATCAAGCCAAGTGCAAGGACTCCAAAAAACCCAAACTATATTAATTCAATATACACTGCAGTCAAGACAGAGAAAAATCCAGGGCAGCGATGTTTATTTGAGCACTTGTAATAATTGTATTAATTTTGCTAAAGCAGATTCAGTTATCAAAATAGACTTTGATTCTATTTTAGTATCAAAAACCCTCTGATCTAGGAACCACACAGCTAATCTTGTGTCTGCTGTAAGGGTTCTCATGACTGCCCAACTCTCCAGACCTCAGGGGCACCTGCCCCTGCTCCAGGCAGATCAGGTGCTCTGGTAGAAATAACTGAACCTCTGCAACTTAGGGTTCAGAGACTTAAGATAAAGCAGAACTAATTGTGATTGTTCTCCATGTGTTAGATAATAGTTTGCAACATAACAAATCTTAGTTGGGGACCTGCACCATTTCTGCAGCAAAGGCCAGATGGACGGCTTGAGCAGAAACTGCTGGGACCATCCGTAAGCCAGCTGTCCTCAGTGATGAATCAGAGCTCTAATGTGGTGTCCAAGGGCACCATACAGTAGTGTACTAGTTGTGGCTGGAATGACATCCACAGAGCTGTGGGATGACTGTTCTTCTCCCCTGCCTCAGTCTTGTGCTCAATCACATTCTTGAGACATGTATTTTCATCCAAATACATAAACTGAATATATTACTGCTCATTTCTACTATCCATGAATAGGATTTGTCGACACCAAGAATGTTGTCAACACCAACAACCAACCTGGCTGTTTTACATTTTAGCATGCTAGAAAAGGACTGTGTAATCTGGGCTGTGAATGCTGATGCAGTGGCCAGTAAAACAATAACCTTTCAGAAAAGAAGCTTCAGTTATTAATCTGTTTGAGGCATCTGCCAAATAAATGTGTCTTGTCCTAGGGCATTTGCTTTTGTAGTATAAAACTTCTTGGTGTGACTGACTGTGCCTTAAGAATCTCGACAAAACACTTAGTCACCTTGTTTTTCTCTTCTAAGTTTCAGTGGGAGATGCTACAGCAAACACAGGATCTTTGAGTATCAAGAGGAAAACATGGAATGATGGTAAGAGCCCCTGACTTTTAAAAGCATCTATACAGTGCTGTTGAATTGGATGCCAGGTTCTTACATCCAGTATTCAAAGAGTTAAAAAAAAAAATCCTGGAACTTAACACCAAGCTCCAAACCAACATTCTTCTTTCACCCACAACAACTGGCAAAAGAAGAGTTCTGATAAAAATGTAGGCCTAAGGAAAATTGCAATTTATTTATTTCAATCCTCATCCCTGGTATAAATGAGGTAAACATCAAGAAAAACTTAGTTGATTTCTAAGAATCATATGCAAAGAAAAGATAGTATTTAAAAAACAAGATATGACAATTGCCTGTGTTGCTTATGGTAAAGTAGAGACAGGCACAATCATGGATGTGATTTCCTCATATTGCACTACTGTGTCTGTAAACATGTAAACAGGTTAAGACAGCTGTGTCAAAGACAAGATAGGATAGAGAATCATGGAGAGAGAAAAATGATGAGAAGGATATTAATATGTGGCATCTGATCTGATATGGGGAAGGTCAGCAGCTTATTTTTCTTCCTGCAGAATTGTTGGGCCCTAAATAAAAAGGAAGTCAAACAATGATGAACAGAAAACTTAGTTTCAAGGAGCTCACCCCTATTTTTAATACTAAAATGATATCTACAGACAGATAAAGAGAAATTATCTGAATATGACATTTTTGAATTCAACCTGCTTAGTTCACCATCACAAACTGTACTAACACTGTATTTAATCACTCTGTGTGATTAAATAGACTTTCATTCATTGCCTATTATGTAAGTACCTCTTGGAGGGGGCTGTAGCTAGGCAAAACTGGAAGTTTGAGATATAAGTGATTTTTACAGGGTCTGCTGCATCCTACTCTCCATTATACAATGATCCCTTACACAACACCAGGCAATGCCTGCCAAAAGAGCATAACAGAAGAACAGCTTTAGGAAAATCCAGCATGTGCTAAATTTCAGTGTCAGCAGTTCATTGACTTGTGCACTCCAACTACATACTTTGCTTTTGTCCACAGAGGTGTCACCTGTTCCACTTAAGAAAAGTGCTTCTGAAAACACCATACTCCACTTCCAAAAACTATTAACAGAGAGAGTGCACACAGTAACAGAAGGCAAAAAGTTTCTGTTTGAAAGGCTTTGTAAACAGGAAGAAATGCAAGACCTCAACAGAACACAGCTGTATGCTGATCCATCAGCTTTACAACAGGTTGGTTTAATGAACTTTCTATAAAATTAACATGCAAATAGATTCTGTCAGATAGTAAGAAATGAAATACTTTAGAGTGTAGGTTACCCACGAGTACATGCTTGCTTCCCTTTAATACAATCACCTTCAGTCATTTAAACTAAAACAAGATGTGAGTTTCTATCATAATCCTTAACTATAGGCACTTAGCAGTGGTGTCAGTTAATCTAATAAAAAATACAACCTCTGCCTACATGTCTTGGCTCACCTACATGCCACAAGTAACAGCCTTAATTGAAAGAAAATAGTATTTTAACTGATCAAAGAAAACATATACAGTTAAAATTTCATCCCATTATTTCCAATTACCATCTCCATGGTCTTCCTAACAAATTAGTCCTCTGCAATTAACCAAACAGTTGAAGCCATAGGAGAACTTTTTGGTTAGGCAGAGCTGGTTGGGAAAACACAACTCTTAACTCCTTAACCAGCATTTACCCTCCTCCTAACCTCTCCCCCTGCTTAGGCTGGTGTGGGGAATGTCCCCCTGCCTGCTGAAGGCTTGCAGCAATGTGCAGCACTGAACTGGAGAACTTAGTAAGCCAGAGAGAAAGTAGACAGAATTGATGCCCATGTAGAAGGGGCAGGCATGAGTTCTGCTCCCTGTTCTGTACTGGGCAAGGGGTCTGTCATGTCCAGTAACCCACAGAAAACACAGAAACAGTGCAGGGAACGATGACATGGTAAGAGACAAATGCCATGCCATAACTGTTATTTTGCAAAATCCTACTAGCCACTACTTCATTTTGTGATTGTGTAAGTACTCTATGGTCTATATTACATTTGCAGGGTTTTCCTCTGCATCTGCAGGGTTTTCTTTTCAGTGGATTCAAGTAAAACAACTTTCTGGATCTCAGTCATGTTTGGGCACAGAACTATACAGCCTGGCCAAAGCCAGGTCAGTTCTAGGCACATACAAAGGCACAACTCAAGTCAAACAGTCAAGTCCTTACTGAAGCAGCAACAGCCACCAGGTTTATTTATACACAGAGGCCTAAATTCCATCCAAGTCCCTCTTCATAAAACTTCACATAAAAATATTACTGGATATAATGTGTTATTTCCTGCTCTACGCTTAATTATTTCCTTGTCTATTCTTTTATGAGAGACACTATGAAGGCAAATACTTTCCACCAAGGTGGATTTAATCTGTCATTTGACTAGCATTCTTAAAACAAGTCTGAGAAGTCAGGAGAGAGATCCCTAGAAAATAATAGTTTTTTGATCATATTCATTTATACACTGACATGGATACAGTTTTTTCGGTGTATGCTTATCTACCACTTTTCACATTTTACACTGATTTCTCAATATAAACCTTCTTTGGCTTGTAATACTGTCACCAAAACTATAATTTCCAACAATATTAGTATCATCATTTAAAACTCTTTCTTCTCTATCTCTCTTTACAATGAGTTGATTCAAAGGTACATCCTTGGACTTGCATTGTATTACTTGCCTCCAGAAGTGTTGTCTTTGGAAGGAGGACAAGGTATGCCCCTGCCATCACAGCAGTCAGGTATCCCAATAGAACGTGCTCAGTCAGCTGAAGACCTCACCATTCCCAACACTATTAAGATCACAGGTTACTCCTTCCACATGTGAACCAGAAAAATGTGTGATCCAACCCTAATTCACTCCAGTACATTTAAACAGTTTAGTTCAATTTAGATTTAAATTATTATTTGAAATAACTGTACTGAAAATAATATGGGTACTTACATGTTTTGCTCTACCTTCTCTGTTTCATGAGTGCAAGGCTGAAATTTACTTGATAACTCATTTCAACATGAAGATTCCCCTCTTCTCCATGCTACTCTGAGTAACCCAGTTCTTGCTGGATGCCCCATAAACCAGTTCATCTCACTAACCTCACACAAGACTAACCCATCTAGTAAGAAAAAACCCTAAATGGTTTTCTGTGAGTTGAAGTAGCTAAGCAAGTTCCCAGATGTGCCAGGTCTAACTCTGAACAGCTGAAAGGTTGTTTTTGTTGCAGTGTGCATGTCCTTCCAGAAGAAATACTAACCTGAGGGAAGCAGTTAGCCCTACAGAGGTGACAAACTTTACTTTAAATTCTGCATGATACACAAGGATCCAAATCTTTCTAAACCTTGCTGTCATTCCGTGCGATGGCCCAAAAAACACCCTTTCTCTCCTTCCAGAAAATAAAAAATAAAGACTTTTAATTCTTTAAAATCAGCAGACCTTTCAAGAATATGTATCTGTTTTTAAAGGCTGATATTCGGTTGAGAACAACACAAAAGTACCGAGGCAAAGGACTCACTGAATTCTTAGCAGGTCAGAGCAGAGAATTGCAGAGCACACTTGCAGTCTTTACTTGGAAATTGTTCATATCAACACTAGGTGGTAGACAAAAGGCAAGAACTGACAGAAAAAAAAGGAACACAAGTGGGTTTACTTTCCAAGTAGAGGGTGTTTCCTCAGAAAACTTTGCAGAGAGCAGGATTTATCTGACAAACAAAATGTCCAAAGAAGGTGGACTTCCCTTTTTGTGGGATTCCTTTTCTATTCTGCTTTGTGGCTGCAAAGCATAGCTTGCTTTTTGTAATTGTTTAGTCAGAAAGCTGTGTTCTGCCCTGCTGTTCATTTGTTGTAGATCGAAGATTGTAAGAGATGTCAGGTGCAAGATGGGTCATTTGGCACCATCTGATACTTATGTGCTACTCCTATTTATACAGATAACAATTAATTTACTTGAGACAGATAAAGTGACATCAAGACAACCTTTCTTCACTGGCTGCAGTTACAATTCCACATAACTTTTTGCTTAGAGACAAAATTACCAGGAATGTTGCACGTTTAGAATTCTGGTTGTCTAGAACTATGATCTGTCTCCTTTGGACAGCATCTCCTGGGGTAGTGACAATGGGCTAAATAGAATGTTGCCAGGCAAAAGGATTTCTCAAAACAGCCCCTTCAGAAATAGTATTAGTTAATCCAACTCATCCTTCCAGTGTATTTTTATATCCACTTGAGCTTTTGCTGTGGCTCTGCTGTCTGTGATCACAGCTTTACACTTATTATAGTCACACAATGTTTAGTCCAGACACACTTACGGGCCAATGAATTGGAACGTGGGACACCATCTGACACATGCTAAATGGTTATGTGTAGGGAACTACCACAAGATTGCAGTGGTTTGGGAGGAGTGCCTTTCTTAGACATAGATCCTCAACAGAAAGGCCAGACCAAGTCATGTCCAAGTAACTGATCCTGGGAATCTTAATATAAATTACATCATGAAAATGTTTCCAGCTTAATTATCAAAACCAAGTAATGATGGCAAGAGCATAAATCCTATAAATAACAGAGATTTTTGCTCCTCTCCCTCCTCAAATATCTGCATTATTGCCAGAGGGCCATTAAGATTAGTGCCAGGGCAGATCTGTCTCCTCCCCAGTTTGCAAATGGCAATACTGAAATTTTTGAAATTTGTAGCAGATAAATAGAACTGTTGCCACTCTGACCTACATTAACAAGCTTCATTCTTCTGTAAAGCACACTCATTCACTAAGATGAATGGGTCACTTTACACATCTTTGATAGGGCTCTCATTCTGGAAAGTCCTCTGAATGCCATTTTAGATCATTCGAGAAACTGCTTGGGCCAAAGGCTTTGAGAATGAGCTTCAGGAAGCAGAAATGCTTGCAGTGATGGTAAATCCACAAGCACTGTCTGCATCATTGGCTTTAAAGACTCTGCCTTCAGAGTCATCCTTTGTTTCTTTGGCAGCTAAGCATCCTTTGTGTTGGCACAAGCATCCATATGGCCAAGTGGCTACCCAGCTCACAGAACTGATTTAAATTAAAACTAAGCTAATAAAAAGTCCCTCCAAATATCCCTGCTTTTCTTTTTCTTTTTTTTTTTAAATGGGAATGTAAGACATGGCAGATAGTGAAGCCAGGATAGTTTATATGAACTGAACCACCCAGTGTAAACCCAGGTTGCTGCATACACCCCTCCCTTCATGCATGAGGCTCACATTTAAGGTATGGGCAGACAAACCAACCGAGCAATCCAGTGAAAATTACTGGATAGCTGTATAATGCCTATATGGATGATGTATCTCCAGTCAAAGTGCAGAAGAATGAACAGTCTCACCCCAGCTCTTTAGCTAGGTTAATGTAATGGGAAATCTGTTGGCCACAGTAGAAATAACGGCTGCCTCTGAAATGTCCTCTTGTATCTCCTGTCTGGCACCACTTCTCTCCTGTTTTTTCCACTCCTTCTTACATGATCTCATTCCAGCTGGTTACTGCACATCCAGAGATAAGAGCTTAGACCGAACTACATTTTGTGACATGTACATTGAAGAGACCTCAACTTGGTTAGAATGAAATCTGGCTTCTCTTCACTTTCCCAATGAGTGTGCAGGAATCTGAGCCCTACACGATGCTATGTAAAACAACCAGATACAAGAGCTCACCACAGCAAAAAGGCCTTTCTCCTCCTCTCTTCTTGCAGGAACAAGCCCTGCGGAATGTAATTAAACCAGGCTGTCATCACCTGCAGCACAGAATGGACTAAAACCAAGATAGAACTAAGAGATAGAAGTGTTTTTACATCTGCAGTCAGTGTCTGAAAGTACTCAAAAGTGTTTTACCAGCACATACACCATGAATATTCTCGTAAAATAGCATACAGACTCAATAACTAGCTAGGCAAACATCTTATCTTGTATATTCCATAGGGAATTTACATAGAAATATGATTAATTACAAAATTTGGTATTTAAACAATTAGGACACTTGACTCTGCAGTTCTTGCACTTGGGAATGAGGGAGCTGCTGAACTCATAATGTGTTCTTGAGATGAAATAAAAAGATAAATACCTTACGTACCAAATTATCAGGATCATTAGCTGTAGTATATCTGTGTTCCTCAGAAAATTCCCATCCAAATACTGTTGCAATTTGAAGCTTTTTGATTGAAAGATTCCCAGTGTAAGTCATGATACCAATGGTTTGCTAAATAGCCTTTAAAAAACCCCTATCTTGTAGCCAAGATGTTGTATATAAAATGTAGATAAATGCTTTATGCTATATTGAATGCAGGTGTTTGGAAGGATGGCTAATGGAAAGCAATTTTACTAGATTGAAAGAGAAATTAAGTTTCTTAACTTATATTGTTGATTATCTAGGTTCTGTTATATGGGTTTTAATAATGGACAGTTAGAGGAAAGGTATCAAAAAGCACTCTGGCCAAGCCTCCACTCATAACAAGTTCCATACACAGGCCCAGCTGAGAGAAGGAACACTCCCAGACTTAATGGGACTTCCACCTTCATAGAAGAGTGGCAGCTTATTTGAAAGACCTTTTCTAAAAATGAGTATAAAGCTGGTACACTCAGATTTCAGTACACAGTATTACTGCCAAAAATATTTTCCAGAGGATTTTGCAAAAAGTTAACAGAAATCACACTTGTTCAAAGATAAACTTTGCAAATTTGTCCTGGTCAAGGACTCAAATGACGTTTAATAGATTTGTAATTCAGAGTAACTCCTCCTCCCTCCCTCACCGCCCCCAAGAAAGTCCTCTCCTTACCAATACCCTGTGATTTTATTTTGGCATGCTGTCAGTGGATTTTGCAGTGACTTTGTTCCCTGGCTTACAAAATGCAGAGATGATTTAGAACATCCATTTTTAAGCCTTGTTAATGTTGATACCAGAGTAATGTGATTTGCTTTAGTAGAATTAAAAGATTCAAACGTTATGAGCATTCACTGCTAACGTAGCGGTAAAATGTTACCGTGGTGTCAAGTTAAATTGATAAAATCTTCTTAGTGTGTGGAAGGCCTTGTTTAGACTGTCAGTAGGAATATACTGGTTTTCATTTTAATTCACAGTTCACCATTATAAAGTTAAAGCCAATAAAAGGCTGTGTTCTAACTTCTGCTACAAAGGAGTGCGAATTTAAGCCTCAGCAACTAGCAGCTGCTTTTTAATTATTAAAAAAATGCAACCCCAAACAACTTTTAAAGTTGTTTCTACTTGTCACAATAGTGAAATTTCAAATTTATCCTCTGTCTTTCATGATGTGCCTACTTGTGGGCTCCAGAACTTTGCTGACATATACACATCAATTTTTCATGCAGAAGAGTTTCAGTGAGTGAAGCAGCGAGTGCCACTCATGAACACATGCTTAAATATTTTGGTGGCTCGATCCAGCTTACAGAGATTCAAGTTTTCAGCTGCAAACATCCCCACTGAAGAAAATCTCTTGAGCACCACAGTAATACAAACTATCAAATCATTCTTGGCCATTTATCAGAAACAGCAAAGTATTTCACCTTGGTGCAACCAGCTGTATCAGAACATAAAGCACAAAGAGTTTATGCTGCATATTTTTGTGGCATCTAACAAATACTCTGGATTTTTACACATACAGGTAAGATTTCAAAGATTAGAAATTATAACATGTTCTCCTCTTTGTGGCCCAGTCACCTCAGAAATGCAGCTTGATACAATGCCATGCTTTAATATTCTGAATTGTAAAATCTAAGACGAATGAAGGGCCAATTTCTGTAATTTGATTTATTGCACAGGACTAATTTGCATATAGAAGAACATGCTTATATCAAAGGCCAGGAATCATGACATAAATACCATTACTAGTTTGAGGGTGATGTTTAAGGACTGTATTTTCTAGTGGCTAGTCAAATTTCTGTTAGTCACTCAGGCCTGACTTGGATGGCTCATTAATATTTACTGTAATTTTCTTTCATGTTTACTTATTTTTAAAGGCCTATGGTTAAGAGATACATCTTAGATTTTACCTTTAAAACCATGGGCCTAATGCAGTTTACTGACGCAGTTAATGCTAAATTTTAACTCTGGTTTTCAAGAGGCATTCCAAAAAGTAGGAAGAAAAACAGCTGTTATCCTGTTACTTTCTGATCGGGATGCCAGCTCTTATACACATCATAGTAGGAAAAATGCAGAGAGAAACATTAGTGAAGAAAATAGGAACATTATTATCTCAGCTATTTAACGGAATTTTATTGAAAGCTTGCACAGGTATACCTGATGGAACAGACTGATTCACTTTACAGATGCAATGCTTACGCCTTTAGGAAAGCATCCCTTAAAATTTTTGATCGTTACTGAATTAGATCAGAATCAGAGGTAGTGAATACACGCCCCTTCATGTGTAGCTTCCTGTAGAATTTGTGAATTGCTTAGTTTCAATCATAGTGTAAGTATTGCTGTGTACAGTTATGTCCTCCACAGGCGATATCTGATACTAAAAAGCTCAAGCAAATTAAATATACTTGTCAAGTGCCCATCAAAGAAAAAAAAAAGTGTATTGAAAAGTTACAAAATAAGGTTGCAATGAAAATTGAGATAATAAGATGAAAAGTAATGAAAATATATCCATCATCTTATTTCCGCCTAAGAAACTCCAGGTCCACCAGTGTAACTGTACGCACAAACAAGGTAAGATTTTTTCCAGCCTCTTCACAAAAAAACGATGCTACCTAAAATGAGACTATTGATTACATAGCCTTGTTCCTGGGATTTTGTGCTGTATCACTTCCAATAAAAACATTTTTGGTGGACACTGACAAATATATATACCTGCAGCTCAAAGAGAATTACTAGCATATGAGAGTAATGCATTTTACCAGTAAAAGTATATGAAACTCTACTGTCATAAACAGAAAATCTCCATGTAAACGATTTCCTATTGTTGGTCCAAAACCAATTTCAGAGCAACATTTACATGTCTGTGACCTCAGAAATACAAAGAATACATTTTATCTATTCAGAGCATGTGTACTTGGAGAAGCCCACCTACCTAGACTGCCAGGAATGTGTTTATTTAGCACACTTTTTGCAGCTGGGAAGTCAAGCAGAGTAAACAGCCTCAGCATGTACTACTAAACGAGCTTATGCGTGTCTGGCTGTGCATGTGTTCCCGCAAGGAGGATATCCCTTTCTGGCTCCACTGAAAAAATGATTGGTATATGTCAGTCCATAACATTATTATTTTGGATACCAACCAGATGGAAGCGGAACCCAAACTTCATTCTTAGCTCTGCATCCACATGGATGACAGTGAATCAGGTCTGTTGCACCTTGCCATAGACATGTCAGGTAGAAGTTTTATTGTATCATGGTGATTAATCTAAACCACTACCGCTAGTAGGAGCCTAAAAGCGCTTAAGAACTGCTCCGTTTCGGTAGTCTCGGACCGTGTGACTTACACTTTAAGATGAGCATCTCGAGAATGACGGCCGGGCCTCGCCGCGACTCCGGCAGGAGGTCACCGCTCGGCGTGGCTGGGACGGACCGGCGGGCGCATCCCGCTGCCCGGGGCGTACCCCCTTGCCGCCCGGGGCTCGTCCTCCCGCCCGGGGCTCATCCCCGCCGTCCCGGACGCGGCCACGCCGTGGGCTCCGCGCAGGGACGTGCGAACGCCCGGGCCGGTGGCACGGCCCGGGCAGCGACAGCGGATGCGACTCAAGCGAGATGCAGCCGAGGTCCAAAGGCGTTCAACAGCTGCTCCTTCGGCGGGACCGGCTCGGGAGGCGGGAGGCAGGAGGCGGAGGGGTGTTCCTTGCGCTTCGCCTCCGGGATGCTGCCGGGGCTCCCCGCCGGGGCGGAGCGGAAGGGAC
>VZRO01003890.1:485863-520525 GCA_013397915.1 Daphoenositta chrysoptera | reverse complement strand
CGCCGCCGCCCCCGCCGGAGCTGCCCGGCCGCGGCTGGCGCGGCCCCCGTGGCGCCGGGAGCGCCGGGCAGAAGCCTTGAGCGGGGCTTTCGGCTTCGCTGCTCGGGGGAATGTGGCCGAATCGGCCCGTGGGTCGGGGCTCAGCGAGCTCCTCGTGGTCAGGGGCCGCAGCGCGGGGGCTCCTGCTGGATCCCCATGGACTCGAAGGTGGAGGCTCTGCGTGCGGAAGTAAACAAGTCTTTGCGATGCGAAAGTGACTTTTTTTTTTTTTATTCCTCTAGACCTGAAACTTGGCAAAAAAGTTAATGAAGGTAAAACGAAAGAAGTGTACGAGCTGCCAGATATCCCGGGATGTGTTCTCATGCAGTCAAAAGACCAAATAACGGCGGGAAATGCAGCCAGGAAGGACCGAATGGAAGGGAAGGCTGCCATTTCCAACACAACAACTAGCTGTGTGTTTCAGCTGCTTCAGGAAGCTGGTAAGTATTTTAAAGGTAGAGTGTATATGTCTGTATGTTACAGACATTATTACAAAACAGTAATAATAATAACATAATTACACAACAGTTTTATAAAAGAGTTTATCCTGCCTTGAGGCTCTGGTGGATTTTTAGTCTCTTTTCTATTAGTTTTTAATTATGCTTTTCCCTCTGGTAGTTTAGAGCTGGGTGAGTGACTTGTTCCTTTGGAACATTGGAGTATCTGCAGTAATCTGGTGTTGCAGATAACTGCAATAGTTTCTCCTGCTTGTTTGGACACGCCCCTAATCCTCTCCCCTCTGCTTGTGTTAGTTCTTCCATACCCTGCAGCTCCTTTTCTATAACTCTGGGCTGGATGCATCTGCCTTGCTTTACTACATCTGCATGCATAGAATGCGCTGCCAGCTAGTGGCACTACCAGACTTTGTCTAAGCTGTGCGAAATCTGTGTATGTAAGCTGAAACATAAAATTAGAGTGTCTTCCCCCCACCCCACCCCACTTGTATGTTTTAGCAGCATGAACTTCCTGTAGGCTTTGCACCCAACATTTGCAAGGACCACTTTGCAAAATACATTTATCAGTCTGTATTCAATGTATCAGGAGCTTAATCCTTACTTTGAAAGATTCAAAGTATTTCTGATGCTAGAAGTGAGATTTCATGGAGCACATAACTAACTTGAGTCACGCAAGTAAGTTTTGCACTGCACTTCCGAAAACGGAGCCAGTAGCTTTGCTTTCAGAAAGCATTTTGAAGTGTCTTTGACTGAGTAGTTTGCAAGTTGCAAAGAGGAATTTGTGCTGATGGTGAGTCTGCTAACAGTACTAGAATACAGGCACTAGTAAGCTTAGTTAAGACTGCTTATAGCTGTGTGCTCAGTATGCTTTGAAACATCCACACAGAGACTGCTTCAGGTACCAGCTGAGTTACTCTAGAATTTGTATTATCTGCTCTAAGGTGTGGTGATAGCTCTCAAACAAACTGTGAAGTCCTAGCATGTTTCATATGTGGGGAAGAGAAAGATGGTTGCTCTAGAGTTATGTCTTTGTCTCAGACCATATTTTCAGAATTACACAGAAATACGCATCAAGTAATTCAGGGTAATCCTGAGTCACTGGCTGTCTTGGGAAGCCTGTTGTGCATACAGCACTAAGAAGCCTCCTAGGTATTTGACTATATTTGCAGTTGGTTAAAACCTCTAGTTTTCATTTAGGAGCAATTAGTGAGATGTTTTGCCTAATTCTTGAATGGCAGTAGTTAAGATAAGGATCAAAATACTTCATACCCTACAGATGTGCGCTTTTAACATGACAAAGCCATTCTGTTGACCTCTCAAAAATCCATGAGTGGCTTGTACTCATAACTTCCATAGGTGCCATGGAAAAACATGCAGAGTAAACTGCAGCTGCATTTTAAAGCAACTAAAGAACTTTCAGGGTTTTTTTCCAGTTTCCTTATTTGAGTGGTGTAAATGCAGATAGTGGGAATGCCTTATTGTAGAGGTAGTTTGTTTGCCTTGCGCAACTCTTCTTTACCTCCTCTTTCAGAGGTGATGATTTACAAAGTTCTGTTAAAGTTTCTCTCTCTAATAGAGCTAATGTCAGCCCAGCAAAAGCACACATCTGCATTGATGAAAAATGTAGTAGTGAACCAGACAGGGGCCTTAATGTGCAGCTGACTATTTAAATCATTCGGCCTTTGAAAGAAATGCACAAGACTTTGAAGAGTCCGTGTTCATACTATATTTTAAGACTTTTTGTTTCTTCCTTTATGGTTTTGAAAGTGGAATGGAATAGAACTGCTTGGTTTGACTGAGTGCAGCTCCTTTGCCTTCTGTTTCTGGCAGATGCTGATTGGGCTTGGCAGTTGTCTTGCCCTGGCTGGGGAGAAAGGTGGGACTTCCCTCAAGAGTGAAATTGAAAAAAGAGCCATTTTGCACTTGGAGTGCTGATCTGCATGTTGGCTGTCCCTCTTTAATATGGGGTCAGTCATCTTACAATTATGTAGGAAGGTTGACTTGTTGCAGCAGGTTTGAGGGCACATGCTTCTGAATCTTATTGTCTTTTGCCTAATAAATCACCAAGGTTTAGTGTCCTAAATAACTTAGTTTGTAATGAAAGGAACGACAAAGCCATTCTCTCTGCCCCATCTGCTTTTATGAAGCAAAGTAATAAAGATTGTTGTGCTCTGTTACTCCTTTGAAAGGTTCCAGTTACTGTTCTATCTATAATGAATCTTTCATCAGAGAGCATGGTTGGGTACTGGGTTACTGCTAATTTATTTTTTAAACAAACAAAAACATTGTGAAGGATAGATTTAATTTTTTTTAAGGCTCTGTGAACAAAATTATTTTCAAGAACAGGATTTCTGAGTTACAAGTGAGAGTTGGATGATAAAATTGGCAAAACTAATGACTTGTGGAAGATACTTGTCTTTTGCAAGACTCTGGAATGGGCTTAAAATACCCTGAAGAGATTCAGTGTGTCCCTTAAGTCCAGGGAAGAACAAGATTCAGATGTACTTAAAATTAAAGATGTTTGTGACTACTGTTTTAACCGTAGAGTGTGCCTACTAGTGGAACTAAGTTGCCATCTTTATATTTAGGAATCAAAACAGCTTTTGTCAGGAAACAGAGTGAGACAGCATTCATAGCAGCTCACTGTGAAATGATCCCAATTGAATGGGTGTGCAGAAGAATTGCTACTGGCTCCTTCCTCAAGAGAAACCCTGGTGTCAAAGAAGGATACAAGTTTTACCCACCCAAAATTGAGATGTTTTTCAAGGTAAGTTTCCTTTCCTGTGATGTTAATCAAATATAAACAGAGCTGGAACTCTATATGATCTCCTTTAAAATGCTAACAGATAAAGCAAGTATGCTAGTGGCTGACCAATTCTTTCAGTATCAGTAGTTTTGCCATCCTAATGTTTTCTTGCATTCTTGTCCAATAGCTGTTTTGTCCAAAGTGCATACAATACTGGCTTACTGCACAATCAAAGAATAATAAGGCAGAATGTACATGAATATAGAAAAATACAGGTATAAGGGCTTTTTAGGCATAAGCTTAGTGCATCAGTGGAAACAGATGTGTTGATATATTTGAAGAAATTAAAATAAACAGTACTTGCATGGTGAGGGTAAGTAGCTTAGCTAGTCATTTAGGATTCTGAACTCCCTTGGGAATGTGTGCTGCAAGATGTATCTGGTGAATTGTAATGTAAGTGTTGTTTGTGATGTACCCTGTCACTCTTAAAGAGGGTCAGGTGTTACAGCAAGTGTTTCCAATGTTACTGTCCTTTTTTTAATGCTAATCATAAAATACTAGTTTGAAGCCTGTATTTGTTACTTGAAAAAAACCCCACACAAAACCTTCTATCATTTAATGGTTATTTTCCTCTTATAGCAAGCTTAAATTACATGATCTATTTGTTCTGGTTTTCCTTTACAGGATGATGCTAATAATGATCCGCAGTGGTCTGAGGAGCAAATAATTGAAGCAAAATTCTGTTTTGCTGGACTTACAATTGGCCAGACTGAAGTGGATATTATGTCTCGTTCTACTCAAGCCATTTTTGAGATCCTGGAAAAAGCATGGCAGCCTCAAAACTGCACTCTTGTAGACCTGAAGGTATAAGCATCTAATTTCTCATGATCCTGGTTTTGACAGGAAAAATATCACTGTATAATTACTAAAATAGGATTCTTACTGTCTCTTTAGATTGAATTTGGTGTTAATGTGCTGACAAAAGAAATTGTTCTTGCCGATGTTATTGACAATGATTCATGGAGACTGTGGCCAGCAGGAGACAGAAGCCAGCAGAAGGACAAACAGGTGGTGCCTTAATCTTTACCTTCTAAGTGAACAGGGGAGAAGAATGAAGAAAGTAAACCCTACAGTTTAACATCTGCTTTCAGAGTGGCTTTTCTAGATCGTCTTATCGTGTTACAGAGTAGTTTGCGTGGTACCTCATGTCCAAGCCTGTTCTCATTAAATAGTTTATCTGGTTTATGGTAGAAAAAAAATCCTGTCTGTATGTCTTCAGCTGGAATACCCAACAGCACTATTGACTGGAGCTATCATAATGAAGTGTGGGGTTTCCAGCAATGATAGGGATTTCTGACTTGTGCAGATAATAATAAAATAGTTGGATAACAGATCACTGGGAAGAATAGAAGCTTTGATTCCCAGGTCTGCCTCCAAATTTCTCAGTTTATTCAGAGGGGTATCCTCTGCTAGAAGAGATCTGGTGATAGTTAGGAGGGAACTGCAGTGAGGATGCTTTTCTTTGTTGTTTATTTTGGTTAACCATGACTTCAATAATTTTGCCTCCAGAAGTGTTACTAATAGACTGTGCCCACATGTGAGGCCTGCAAACAAGTTTGAAACAGAATTTATCTGATATTTAAACTTATAGCACTTATACTTCTCAAATATCTCTGAATTACCAGATGAGTAGTTATGAAAGAGCTGGTTTGGGGATGCTGCTGCCAGGGGCTTGTCATGGCTGTTGAGACTAGTAACAGAAACCCTGTGAGAGAAAGTGTTGTAAGCCACAGGGGAAGATTTCAAGGTGTATGTGGGAGGAAGAGTATTAATTTTAAATTGGGAAGCAGAACTGCTCTGTTAATTTACTTGACCTGAATTATGTAGTAGCATGTTTGAGTGAATTGCTCTGACAGTCCCCTAAAATAAGGTACATGATACCATGATACAGAACCTAGGTTGGCTAGTACAGTGCTACTGCAGGCAGTCATGTCATTACAAATCCAATTTTAAACAAGTTGTATGTTTTTTCTTAAATTTTCCCTGTGGAAAGCTTCTAAAACCTTAATACCCTTGTGGCTGAAAGCCTTTTGTGTTGTAAATGGCCATAAATTGCAGTGTAGAATGTTGTTTATGCTTGGAATTGCTAGAAAGTGTGTAAATATTTCATTTGAGGTATAATAATAATTCTTATCAATTATGGTAGCAAAATTAGTCTTTTATGTACCCATACCACATTAACTTCATCTGGTTTTGGCTCGGGTAGGGTTATTTTTCCTGACACTGGCCAGTGTAGGGCTGTGTTTTGGATTTGTGCTGAACACAAAGTTGATAATAAAAAGATGTTTCTGTTATTACTGAGCAGGGCTTACACAGAGCCAAGGCCTTTTCTGCTTTTTGTACTGCCATGCTGGGGAGGAAGCTGGGGGTGTGTGGGAGGAGACACAGCTGGGACAGGTGGCCCAAACTGACCAAAGGGATATTCCAGACCATGTGACATCACGCTCAGTTTATAACGTGGGGGGAAGGAGGAAGCAGTGGAGTGGAGACATTTCGAGTTGATGGCATTTGTCTTCCCAATGTCACCCTTACGTGTGATGGGGCCCTGCTGTCCTGGGGATGGCTGAACAACTGCCTGCCCATGGGAAGCAGGGAATGAATGCCTTGTTTTGTTCTGCTTGTGTGTGCAGCTTTTGCTTTGCCTAGTAAACTGTCTTTGTTGCAACCCATGAGTTTTCTCACTTTCACCTTTCAGATTCTCTTCCCTGATCTCTGGTGGGGGAGTGAGTGAGTGGCTGTGTGGGGCTTGGTTGCTGGCTGGGGTTAAACCACAACACTTCACTGCTTTTATTTTCCTCTTTTCAGTCTTATCGGGATCTGAAAGAAGTGACTCCTGAAGCACTGCAAATGGTTAAGAGAAACTTTGAATGGGTTTCAGAAAGAGTGGAGGTACCTGTTTTTATGAACACATCTAGACTTTGATAACTGTATGCCTTCAGTCCTGTTGACTGCTTTTTATTTCACTCCTCCCTGTCCACTCTTTTCCCTAGTTGCTTCTAAAAACAAAGAGCCAAGGTAGAGTTGTGGTGTTAATGGGATCCTCTTCTGACCTCAGTCACTGTGAAAAAATAAAGAAGGCATGTGCAACCTTTGGAATTCCTTGTGAATTAAGAGTGACCTCTGCTCACAAAGGGCCAGATGAAACCCTGAGGATCAAAGCAGAATATGAAGGTAAATGCCAAGATATACTGTTTTGGATTGGCACAGCATCATGTTTCAAAATGACTTGGCAACTTAAAAGATTTATGTGGGGTTTTTCCATTTTTTGTTAAACAGAACACCAAGCTGTTACAATTCTGTTTCACACTTGCTAGTAGTATGACTGCTCTAAGTAATTTTGGAGTAATGTCCTACTGCCCAGCCACAACTTCCATTACTCGAAGTCTAACCTTTGCTTAGCCCTTTGCTTTGCAAGAACTGCTTTGCCCAAGCCTTGATCATGTTAATAGATTTATTGTAGCATCTTGCTGGTGATCCCAGTGTTTCTGAAACAAGGAAGAACAATTTCTCTACCTGACTGAATATTCTTATGTGTTATATTAGGCAGATGTTGCTCCCACTGTGATTTTCTCTTTGATGAAAATATTCTTGCTTATTACTTTAGATGCCATGAGAAAGATACTTGCTTTAAATTACTCTCTTTGCCAAGAAAACATCTCTTCAAAAGTGTTTATAGCCTAGCAGAAGAGCTATAGGAATTTTTTTTTTTTTGTGGGAGTATACACATTCTATACATACCATTCTACTTGGTGAAACTACAAATGTGGTAACGATAGTTAAAACACTCACTTTGAGGTGAACTGTTTTAGATTTAAGGAGAGCAACACTTAAAGATGCCAGAGATTTAATGGCTGTGTTCTCTACAAAGCTAAGCAGCACCTCTTCCTCGGATACTGAGACTTCCCCTCAGAGGCAGAGTAAGAAATGCAAATTTCAGCTGTGGTAAACAGTAGCTGGGATTTAAGGATGTCAGATTTCTTAGAAGATATTTCTGTAAAGGAGGAAGTTGGACACAATTTTAGTGCAATGTAATGGAATTGAAAAGATAACTGCAAACACAATAGTGAACTTGGACAAAGTTCCCACGAATGCAAGTGGTGGAGAACAGGGTGGATTGCTTACCTCTGAATGTCTTCCTCCCCACCAGGAGATGGAATCCCAACAGTGTTTGTTGCAGTAGCTGGCAGAAGCAATGGTTTGGGGCCAGTAATGTCTGGTAACACTGCTTACCCCGTTGTCAACTGCCCTCCACTCTCAGCTGACTGGGGTACTCAGGATGTGTGGTCCTCTCTCAGACTACCCAGTGGTAAGATGAGCTTCAACTTTATGCTCTTGTTCTGATCTAGCTCTGTTTTTTTGTTGTTGTTGTAGTGTACACACACAGGGTAAAGCATTGGAAAAAGCAGCTGGATCAGTACCAAGCAAAGTCTGTGGAATTAAGTCACATACAGTCTTTGATTTCATAATGGCAAAAAGCCATTACATAGGAGTAGTCTTCAGAAAAAGTAAACCTTGGTTTATCCTTGCTAAATGTTTCATTTTGAAATTAAAACTAATATTAATGGGAATTTAAATAATTCAGTTTTGATGTGTTTTCCTTATGATCAAAGATCAAGTAATATCTTTCTCAACAATCAGTGTAGGTAAGACCTCAACTCTTTAACTACTAATTCAGTGTATTTTTACTTGTATGATTTTTAACTTGACTAGAGGACCAGAAGTCTGTTACCTCTGTATAAGGGAGTCATTTGCACAATGATAAACCACGGCTTTTGGTTTAAAGTGCCACAAAGCACTCATATTAGAAGTAATGGAGCATGTGATGCTTCACTGGCTTTAGAACTGGATCATGTGGCTCCAGGAGGCTAAAACAAGCCTTGTCTTAAATTGTTCTTCAGAGATGATGTTTTGTTTGACTATAAACTATGCTTTAGTAAGTGGTATTCTCTTCTCTGCAGGTCTTAGCTGTCCTACTACTCTGTCACCTGAAGGAGCTGCTCAGTTTGCTGCCCAGATATTTGGGTTAAACAACCATTTAGTGTGGGCCAAACTGCGATCAAACCTGTTGAACACCTGGATCTCCCTGAAGCAGGCTGACAAAAAACTTAGAGAATGCTCCTTGTAAGTCACACTAACAAGTAACTATTACTAGTTACGCAATGATAATGGCGTGTGCATATTCATTCATATTAGGATTTACCCTTGGATGAGCTCAAAAGTCCTGCATCATTTCTTGCAGAAGAAAGCATTGTTAGAGCAGAAGAGGAAGTCTGTTGTGTTGTCCTCCTTCCCTTGTGTATTTTTTTAATAGAACTAGGTAGAGATAGGGAAGTAGTATTTTAGGTATCTCTCTGTTGCTCCAGAATGGTGCTGTTCTGCTTTTTAGTCTATCCTGTTAACTACAGACTATGTCAAGAGAATGATTTGGTGGGATCTAAATAGAATTCAACTAGTCTTCTGCATTTCTGTAACAGTAACATTCTCCCAAAGTATTAATGTATGTCTTGAACCTTATTAACTGAACTGGACTGCTGACTTAAGCCAGTGTTGATGCTGTTCTGCTTGCAATGATGGTATGCTTTCTTTAGCAATAAAATGGCAACATATGCTGTATTAATCAGAAAAGGGTGTGGAAAAATGTTTGAAGAGCTTGAAACAAATACTTGCCTTATTTTAAAAATGTATATACATACATGTATCTTTTAAAAAAATATGTGTGTATATTTACCCCATTGATACCTTTTGGAATGATGTGATGAAGTTGACACCAATTTGCTTGTTCAGAACAAGCCATAACTACAAATAGCTTGAGTAACCTGTAACTTGGCTTGTTGCCTGTTTGCTCTAACTCTTGCCTAGTCCAGGCTTTGTCCTTTTAAATACTAGGGAGATCTACCTTCAGTAGTCCTATACCCGGGCCTGTGTGATGATGTTGGACTGTCTTCATACACTTCAATAACTGTAGCTATTCTATATTTCCTCACTCTATTTCTGTGGAAATTTTACTGAACTGAACAGGGGAACAAATAATAAAGCAACAAACTACTGGGGGGAAATCTAAGCATGACTTTCTTGTCTTTGCACACACCAGTCTTCTGAGTAGGTAAGATTCTAACAAATATGGAATTACTCAAAGTATGTAACACCTATGCTTTTACAATTATAAATAAACTATTGAATGCAAATCTGCTTCATGGAGATTTATTAAGTACACTCAAAAGTAGCTATCAGCTGTGGTATATAACTTCAGGACCTCAACTTAGGTAATAATCTTGTAAGAAGCTTATGCACTAAAACCTGCATGGAACACTAGTAGGTGACAGTCTTCTGGAAGATGCTCTGCTACTTGATTGTCTCCGGAGTCTTGCTTTGTTCCTGAAGTACTCCTCTGTGATGCTGTGGTAGGTCAGGCTTACCCTGTAGTGTAACTGGATTAAGTGCTGCTGCTGGCCTTCACAGGCACTGACCACATCTTACGTGTATCTGTATAGAAGAGCTCTAAGCTGTGTTCTCTTGAATGCAAGGGTTTAAAATTGGTCAAAGCTTATCCTAAAGTAAAAAAACTAACTCTTTTCTTAAGCTCTAGGGTAGTGTCTTTTCTAATGAATCTCTGAATGAAATATCAATAAGAGTAAAGGTTAGTGAAGAATAAAGAGGCTGAAATTCCTTTGTGGCAGGATCTGGATGAGGGCATTTAGTCGATCATTAGCAAATTTGCAGATAACAAGTTGGGTTGGCATGTTGATCTGCTGGGTAGGAGGGCTCTGCAGAGGGATCTGGATAGGCTGGATTGGTGGGCTAGGGCCAGTGGTACAAGGTTCAGCAGGACCAAGTGCTGGCTCCTATACTTTAGCCACGCTAACCCCAGGCAGCACTACAGGCTGGGGACAGAGTGGCTGGAAAGCTGTCAGAAAAGGACCTGGGGGTGCTGGTTGACGGCAGCTGAACATGAGCCAGCTGTGCCCAGGTGGCCAAGAAGGCCAATGGCACCTGGCCTGTGTCAGCAATAGTGTGGCCAGTAAGACTGGGGAAGCCATCCTCCTGTACTGGTGTGGCTGCAGCTCGAGTGGTGTGTCCAGTTCTGGGCCCCTCACTTAAAAAAGGACATGGAGGTAGGTACTGGCACATGTCCAGGGAGGGGCAACAATGCTCATGAAGGGTCTAGAAAACGTATCCTGTGAGGAACAGCTGAGGGAGCTGGGTTTGTTTACCCTGGAGAAGGCTCAGGGAGCCTCTACAACTCCCTGACAGGAGGCTGTAGTGAGGAGGGGTTCGGTCTCTCCTGCTGTGCCTGCAGGGAGAGGACAGGAGGAAATGGCCTAAAGCTGACACGGGGAGATTCAGATTAGATATTAGAATTTCTTTTTCACTGTTAGTGTTGTCAGACGTTGGAATAGGTTGCCTGGGGTGGTGGAGTCACCATCCATGGAGCTGTTCTTTTCAAAAGGTGTCTGGATCTGTCCTGAGTGATAAGGTTCAGGGGTTGCAGTGATAGTGCTGGGTGGATGGTTGGACCTGATGATCTTAAGGGTCTCTTCCAACCTTGGTGATTCTATGATTCTGTACTGTATTTGTGGAAGCACTGACTTCGAAGTGAAGATCCTCAAGACAGCGGGATTTTTTTAGCAAGCAAACTATTTACCGAGTTAGTACATGCCTGCATACTTGCCGAGGCAAAGCTGAAAGCATGCTGTCAGCCAGGTCTCCTGACAAGACAGTGATGTTAACTTCAACTAGCAGAAGAATGAATGGGTGAAGAGTCCGTGCTCTTTGTGGGCTTGGGTGAGTGAATTGGATCATCTTATCTTGTAATCTGACAAGCACCAGAGCCAAGAACTGCAAAGGAGATCGCAGCGTTTCTTCCTCCTGGTGGCAGCAGTCTGCTCACTCAGCTGCGTAACAATGCACGACCTGAGGGTGAAGTTACACAACGGGTGAAGGTGTCACTTCCTATTCGGCCCTACCCAGCACTACACTGGGTGTTGGCTCTGATGGGTGATCAACCTGACAAGCTTACCAGTCACCTGGCCACCCTAGCACCACGCTGAGACACACAACTACAGCCAGCCACTGCTGTCTCTTCAACCCATAGTGCTGTGCTGTCTGGAGTCTTCCCCTATGCAATAAAAATTAGTAATAGATGATGATTTGAGTGTTTACACCTGAAATACTCTGTTTGGTCTCTAATTACTTTTCTCAAATTACTTTCACCCGGACTATACTAACTTCATTTGTAAAATTGTGCCAATTTACATTGGGCATGAGCATATTAAGTGCCTTAGTTACCATAGAGATGGTCATTCAGCTTTTCGATGGGGTGGGTTGTTTGGGGGGTTTTGTGCAGTCTGTACTGAACTCTCAGATGCAAATCCTTGCTTGAGGAATTGCCTTGCAGAGAAGCACTAAGACACAGCAGCTGACATGAACAGTGTGTTGCTGTGATTAGCAGACAAAACCTGCAGTCTGTCGTATCTTCCAGGACTTTCTGTAGCTGCCCTAAAGGTCAGATGTTTAGTTTAGCTGAAACTTCTTCACAAAGCTTTTACTGTGAAATGAAAATACTTCCCTTTGATTCATCATTCCAACTATTACATTGATGCAATAGATTGAAAATTGCTCCAGTCAGAAATTGCTCTTGTACCACTTGTGCTTTTTTGGTCCAATTTTAAAAACAATCCTAACAAATTCTTAAATAAGAAACTGCTTTTATCTTCACAGAAACTATTACATAGAGCAGTTAATGAAGTTTATTTGTATTTGGTAAATTGAGTAGGAATACCTGTAATGAAAGTTGTTTAAGCACCTGCTGTGGAACCTAGGACCCTGAATTAGATTATGTCCTAGTTAGCAGTTACCTACTTAACAGTGTATGTTCTTTAAAGATATCAGCAAAGAACTGTTTGGACTTAGCAGAGGGAAGTGCTGAGGGCAGAACTTCTTTTAGATCCTACACTGCTTCAGGTACAGGTGAGTGGCACCTGGTGCTCAGCCTTGCTAATGTAATTTCATTTCCACAAAAAAGCCAACCCCCCAAAAAACCCCATTTTGTAAAAATGAGGAAAAAATCAGTCATGGCTCCCACAGGTTTGTTCTCCATCCACAGCTCAAAGGTTAAAGCATCTATCCAGAACACTGAAGGTATGGTTTTAATATCTGCTGCCTGTGGGGAGCTGTAAAACTGAATTGAAGGCCTAGCAGAGAATGTGTGTTAGACTTCTTGGGGATGGCATTAAGGCAGTCCCTGTTTTCAAGTAATTCATACCCACAGAAAAATCATGATTGTTCCTTCACTGGAGTGGGCATTTGGATCTTTTCTTGTCACCTCAGTGATTTCTTTAGCACTGCAACTTAATTGTGAAATAGTGGTGGAAATTCTGAGCCATGTTTTAAAATCAAATCAGAGGTGCCAGTTGCACTGTATTTGGATTGTGTTGCAGTTGGCATGGCCTGTGCATGTTCAGATGACACTTCCTGTTCAAAACTTCCAAAAGCTTACACATGAGAATGATCAGTTTCTGGTCTCAGGCAAAAATAAAGTGTAAATGTTGTTGGAACACTCAAGACTTGTTTCAAAGCATGTATTAGAGGAGAAAGTTATAAAAGTTTCATTGAGGGTTAATTAAAAAAAAATAAAAACCCCAAAACCCCAAAACAAGAAAACCCCCAACACAAACTCAGAATTTCCTGCAGAGCTTAAGTGCCTCTAGAATAGCATTGCAGTCCCAGTTCCCAAATCCCTGTTCCATATGGGATCTAAGTGTGTGCATTCAAAGCTCCTCACTGTTGCTGTGCAATGGCTGCCTGGGTGAGAGGGGCCTGAACCCACCTAAGTATCTGCTGTTGCACTTCAGCAGAAGCATTTTAGATCTTACTTAACAGGGCAAAACAGCCTCTTACCAATCAACCTAATCAGGAAACACAAAGTTAGTTTCCAGTTGCGACCTCAAAGCACATCTATCCACACAAAACCTAACATGCTCTCTACATGTTAGAACAGCCACGCTTGTTATGAGCAATTTGATCCCCTTTCTACTGGAGGAAAGGACAAAACGTAACCTTTCCCTCAATTCTTAGAGGAGTGCTTTAACCACCGCAGGCATGCAGAGATCTGTGGGAAGGCAAGATCTACATCTCCCCTTTTCCCCCCACACTATCTCAGTTTGTTTCCTTAAATAACTGCAACAGAGCTTGCCTCTAGAGCTTTGGGTTTCTGCCTTGGGAGTCTCATAGCAGGCCTCAGACAGGTCCTGTTATCTTTCTTCTGTATGAATATGATGACTATGAAATGTCAGTTCGGCTACAGTGGGGAGCTTTCCACAGGATTTACTTCCTGAAGAGTATTCCCTGAGTGCAAGGGTGATCTTAGAGTTGTTGTTCCCCGTGGGAAGTAAAATTCAAAACTTCTTTAGGAAGGAATGAAGATGTATTTGCATAGAAGTTGGTAAAAGAATGAACTGTAACAGCTTTTCTCTCTCTCCCCCCTCCTGATGACAGATGTCATCACCAGTAGGAGGAGATCTTCACAGAAAAATAGTACAGCAAACAAGCTGCCAGAAGCTCAACAGATGCTTGTGAATATCAAGCATTAAGTTCAAGTCTTTTTCTACAACAGAGCTTTTCACAGAAAAGAATGGGCTGTGGTTCACTTGGTGCTTCCCAGACTCCAGGATTTCATCCAGCAAACAGCTGAAGCATCTGGAGAATGGGTCTGATGGGAAAGAGGCAGGGGAAGAGGATGGGCTGTGGCCCCTGCAAGGAACCCTCAGTCAGAACTCAGTGAGGTCTGATGCAAGAGGGGAAACACGAAAAAGTAGGAAAAAACCAAGAAAAGAAAGAAGCATGGCCCCTCCCCTTACAGCACTGTCAGGGAGAAGCTAGTACCACTCTGCCAAGCCCCTCCTACAGCTCTTCATGCTGATAAAAACACTCTGAGCTGACAGACCAGAAAGCTCTTGAGCACAAGGAACCAACACTCACTCAAACAGATAATGTAATTAAGACGCCAAGCTCCGGAGAATTTGTTTGTATTGGAAAGTGACTGTATTTGTCTTAATGTGGCACAGCCTCCAGTTTCCCGTGACATCACTTCCCTTTTCTAACACTAAACATCTACTAAATGGCCAGTTTCATAGCTAGTACAGGTTCATATTCAGTATGCTTTAAATGTTATTTCCAATATAGGACATCCTTCCAACTTACCAAACAAAACCAAACCCCTCAACTGGAATTGTAAAGACTTCTTTACCAACTGCTTTCTCTCTAACACTCAAAACATTTTGTCCTAGAGAGCCTGTCACATCCTCATAGGCATTTCTGACTCCAATTTAACTACATCACTTCTACTGTCAAGAGTGTAATTATTTTTTTAAATCCACACTGTAATCCTGCTATTGGTCTTTGCTTGTAAAAGCAGTTGCAATCACGAGCATACAGGAAAGCATAACTGCAAAAATCAAGGCCCAGTGGACTCTGTTTTGTTTTGGTAAAGGCCTTAGAATATCTTAAATCCTATGACTAAGCATTTTACAGCTTTAGGTTTTTTGGCTTTTTTTAATTGTAGAAAAGCACATAAATGAAAGGATAATGGACAGATTTCAGCATGGTGCCATGGATACTATCTTCCTTAAACAGGTATTTCATCTACTAAATGGAAAACCTTCTTCCCATTAAAAATCCAGCTGTAGATATCCAGGTCTTTACAGCCAAAGTCAGTACTGAAAAACATCTCAGACTTGGTGATGTGCAGGCCAGGCAGACATGGTTTGTCTACTGCTCCTGAGAGCACTCAAAGACAACCTTTCTCTCTGGGAACTGTCCCTGCCCCAGCGTCAAGTGAGCAGAGCCTGGTGCTGTGGGGCTCCCCCGTGCTGTTTTCCAGACTCAGCTTGCAGGTAACTCTACCCTGTTCTCATTTGTCATTAATGCAAGTGAGTCTAAAGCACAATTTGAGTATCTAGCAGGTATTTACCCCACCCCACACATACTGATGCAGAGCTCAAAGGAATGGGTTAGAGCACTTAAAAAAATGAAAAGATGACTTAAGTTTTGTAAAGCATTTAGCAATGTTTGAATCTGGCGTCATCTTTCATGGGGTTCAGAGCAGATGTCTTTCTATGAATGTTCTAACATTGCTTCAAGTTTCTCTCCCATCAACATATTTTACAGTCATCTTTGCACATTCTCCTTAAAGAAATTTAGGACCAGTAAAAGACCCACACAGAAACAATCTACTAGAATGAATGTGACAAATATTTGCCAGCTGCCAAAAGAAAAATCAAGTGAGATGGAGAATCAGGAAGTTGCCATTTCATACTGAGAAAGCTGAACTTTCTAAACCTAACATTCATCCGTGCTCATCCATGGCAGAAATACAAGAAATTGTACTGTTACAAGAAATGATGTTTGGTAAAAGGCTAGAGGTGAACATTAATCATAAATTAGGAATTTCAGTGAGATCTCTGGCCATAACTTAACAAAACTGGGAAGAGGTCCTTGCCAGAAAGGTTTGAAAAATACACTTCACTTCCAAGCAGATATTTCTGAGTATGGTGACTCTACCCCACCATGTTGAAGTTTATGAGCTCTCTCATATGAACATACACACATATCCAATTCACTGAATAGCTATTTATGGATCACCAATCTTTGAGACACATCTAGTTTTGTTCTCATGCTTACATAAAGAACATTTCTACATCAACTTGTCAATCTTACGACTGAACAAAGGCGGCACAATCTCATAAATAAGGTGCCCCAACAATAATTTAGGGTAGCTCTTGTTGGCTGGTCCAGGAGTGCTGCCCAGCAAAAGAGACATTGAATCTGACAGAAAATGAGAGGCTATTTTGTTGACTGTTGCTCATCATCGGGTAAGACTAATCATTAATGGTGTTGTACCTTGCCTACAAAGGAAGTGAGCTTTCCTCTTTTCGCTTTTGCTCGTCTAGATCCCTTGCATTCCATTCAGGCTTAATTACATTGATTTTGAACCTTACTATAATAATATAAGATGATCAAACTTTGTCCTTAGCCAATTGCTGTTTTATTGCTTGATAGCTAAAGAAGCTGTGCTGTGTGATGGGGAAGGGGAAGAAAATTTAAAAAGTAACTGTAAGAATAAGAAAGTATTTCCCAAATTCAAAATACAACGTACAAAGTACAGCATGGTACTCTCTCCAACCTATTTATGGAAAGGGCTTTGCAAACATTCAGTTCAGTTCGTTGTTCTGCCCCACTGTAACTGCACAAAGCAACAAAATCTGGTACACAAAATATTTACTTAAAAAATCCCAATATGAGAAACCTCTTAAAAATCCTTCATCCCCAGTCTCAATTTTCTATCATTCCCAAGAGCACCTACAATAATCTCATCTGTGGAATGGTTACTGAAGAGTACTACTTATAATCAGCCTTAATGCAGCATTTGTTAAACACAGTAACTTTGCTTTTTATATTGTTGTTGGTTTTTTCAATAAAGTTTTGCCTTACGTAGTTTATATATTCCAGAAGTAAAACTCCTTTAAAGATAGGACAGTGCAACCCAATTGACACTTGCATTTTTACTGTATTAAAAAGTCATGGGAGCGTATAAAGACACTTAAAAGCCACATCCTTCAGCAGAGTAGAGAATACTCAATTTCAAACTCAAGCTTTTGATAAGAAGAGAAAAAAATTACTACTAGTTTATTTGGGTATTTCAAGCCTGGCTACAGGGACTTTTAACTGCCAAGGAAAAAAATCCTGCCACCTCCATTCTTAAGAAGATCATGGTGATACAAAGATCACATTTCTAAGGTTATAGCATACAGAACTGGAAAAATAGAGGATTCCCTTTCTTCTTTTATTATGCAAACAAAGCTTTCCAAATACTCATCTAGGACTTTATTCATAACCTAAAGGGGAAATTTACCCTAGATAGAAACTGATATTAGAACATGATCCAGCAGATTTCAGGCTGCCTGTAGTATCTCCAGCCTTGAACTCCAGAAGAGAACAAGGCCACAGTATCAGACTAGCAAGTCAGTGAAATACCTCACTCCTCTGCAAGGACAATTTCTTACAACTTCCAAGTTTTGCAAAATGCAAGCTTCATACCTGATTTAAACGAAGTAGAAAGGAAAGCAGGATACCAGGAAAAAACTTGTCTGGCCAATAATCAGTCTGAGACAGGTACTACAATCAGAAACAGATTATGTACATACCAGTTACGTCACAAAGTGCTCACAACCTTAATGAGGGTTAAACAGCAGCTTCTGGTTTACTTAAGATCCCAGAACACAAGCACATGGAAAAGGAAAGTGATTTTTAGTTTCTGACAAAGTTAAAAATATTACAAACTTTTAGCTTTTATTGAAAATTAAATATATTAGCAAAAGCAAGATTTAAGAAATATTTTACAAATGATTTACATACAAGAAAGCCAGTATCAGACATACTCACAAATATGCAAACCTTTAATTACAAAAAGTACCTATTGGCAGCATGATGCTAACCTTGCCACTGCAGTGTGCTCTACTATTGATATGAATAAGGCATAGAACTCACATTTGCACCAACTTAAAAGGGTCAAATAAAACTTTAAGCTTTTGAATCCTGGATGCACAATCCCCAATAGACACACGCACGCACACTCTAAGATTTCTTCTTCTAAGCTCTACAAACTAAGTGTGTGCTCTGGAAGAACAGCCTGAAAAGCCCAGTAGAAATGTAACTGGTACTAGCATTTAGATTTCAGTTTCCTCTTAAACATGTACAGGCCTAGGTATGTAAACCATATTCACAGTTTAAGTATTTTTAGACAGAAGTACCTTTTTTTTCTGCATTTGTTCCTTAAAGTTGGCTCTCAGTTCAGCATACAGTTCATGTCACCTGCTTTGTGATGCATACATTTACAAGATAACTTAAAAAAATCTGTGCCATATTCATGGTCAAGATAGTTAAACAAGAGTAGTAATATCCAACTGTGACATTCAATACTATATTTCAAATATTTGTGCAAACAGCAAAAGAACAGTTGTATGAGGCAAATATATGCAAAACCTTTATTACCTCCTCAATGTTGTAAACTTGGACTGTCAGCCTTAAGGTCCTGCACTTCCACAGCTTAGAAAAGTCAATTGCTAAAATGATCAAGTCTCAAAAAGGTTCTTTTCTACATAGTGCAAATTTTAATGTAGATAACGTGAAAAACATATCTAGCTGGATTGACTTTGTGCAATTGTCAGTGGTCTTCTCTCATAGTTGAAGAAAGTGTGCATTCAATGAACCATGTGGTTCAGGAAGCCAAGAGGGTGGAGAGAAAAAACAGTTCCATTACACTTCTCAAACCAGTGCTAGATGTGCAAAGGCAGCAAAAATTCCAGCTGCTACTACAACCAGAAGAGGGTAACTTTTCAGGAAGACCCAGGCGGTTAGTCACTTGGACTGGTCTCTAGAAAAATACGTGAGTATATGTTGGATTTTTATCAGACGGTCTTTTAAAGACATCATGGAGAGAACTGACAGCTGGTATCTGGGGTCTACTGGGAGAACAGCTAGAAGCCACCAACACCAAGCAGGACCATTGGGCATTGCCTAAAAATAAAACATAAGCTGGTTACCCATAATCAATGTCATACAGTTGACTACCATGAAGACATCAAAAGACAATGTCATCAATGATGAAGACTACTTTAAAGTTTGATACTAACTAGAGAATCCCAGATCTATGAGATTAGAAGAGTGCTGAAAGGATCCCTTCTCCTCAACTGAAAAGTCAAAGTACACTTAAACTAAGCTTTATAAAGCAATTATTTCTAAGACAACATAGGAAGCTCATAGGTTCCTTGGGAAAAGATGGGTAAGTACAGGACAGTCACCCAATAACAAACATCCCTGATAAAAATTAAATCTAATACTTCTCATGTAGTTCTTAAGGTTTGAATATTCTTGAAGCCTACTGTTTTCATTACAATTACCTTTATGTGATGGACTTCTCTGTCACCTCCCAATTCCGCTCCCTTTCTCATTGCCTTCTAAACAGAGCAGGACAACTTATTAAATTTCTTCTAAGCTGTTAAAACATACTCTGTAACTTTTTCCTGTATTTTAATTACCAGCAGCAACCATTAGATGTCAGGCCTTGAACTGGACTTAACACTCCTCAGCAGAGTTCCTACCACTGTAGAGAATATTAAATACCTCAAATGATTTGCAAAAATACTACTGGTAGTGGTACACTCCAGGATGACATTACCTCACTTGCAGCTGTTACCATGCAGCTGACACATTTGTCCTATTATAAATCTAAGGTACATACCCACAGTGTTGCTGCCCTGCTAATTACTCTGTTTCTGCACATGTAGTCCTCTTTCTTAGTATGCTGTTTCAAATCTATTTTTATTAAATTGTTCTAAAATCACTTCTGCCTTCATGCACTGGCCTCTACAGCATCTACAGTCCCCCCAGACAGGTCAATGTAGTCTCATAAAAGTATGTAGCAGATGGGTGAGGGACAAGCTCCCCTAAGATCCCGATTCACATATAACTCTGTTTTGAAAACCAAATTTTATGTAGTTTTAAATGTTACTTTTCCACAGCCTTCACTCCCTCATTCACTCCCTTCCCACCTTCATTAACAGTTTATAATAATCATCAATACAGACTGCTCCAGCTAGTTTCTTAAGAAACATTTGTCGAATCCTAGCAACTGCAGCAGTTTATGGCATTAGCTCAGAAAGGAGGAAAGAGTTATTTGTGATTACCTCTGTGCCAAAGGTAACTGCACATGGCAGTATCAGTTTCTTCCCTGACTTTCACAGGGGAGAAAATAGAGGGCTTTTTCACTTTGAATTCTAACAGTTTTACACAAACTAACAGTTTAACTGTTACTGGAACTTAAAGTGTTTTCAGTTTACTAGTTTTATTACCACATCAGCATATCATCCTTTCCTGGAGAAACTGCTGATCAGTGACAGAACTGCTTTTTGTTGCTCATTGTAAGAGAAACAAGGTGCAAGCCTCATTGCCTTTGAAGCTGGAGAAAAAAGTGGGAGTTGTTCTTTTAATACTTAGCAGTTTTTAACAGGGTTTTTATTTTTAGAAATAAGCATCTAATAATTAATATTAAATTATGTCTCACCTGTATATTTTCCTCCCTGTCAGGCATTGGTCCAAAGTGCTGAAGAATTTGAGTGCGAAATTTGTTTCTTAAGTTTTGGAACCAACTGCAGGCCTGATTGTAAACAAAATTGTGAAGCTCTCTCAATTTCTTTAGTTCTTCTTCATCAGCAACCTGTAGGAGGAAAGTTATGAAAATATGATTAGTGATAAAGAAACAATTAAAGTGTTTAAGTTAAAATCAAAAACCACTCAATTTCAACTATATTTACATACATTTGTTGCAGTCTCCTTAACTTTGACTGCTAATGACTGAATGGTAAAGAAGTCTTGTGGTATTTTTAAAGTTACAGCTTCAAACTACTATTAAAGCTGTAAAACCTATAGTTTTCTTATTTGTTTTATAGTAATAAAAAAAATAGGCTAGCTTCTAGGGCCCTAAAAATTTGAAAGAGCTTTCAAGAACAAATCAAGCAAAAGTCTTGATATATTAATATTAGTAAGTATTTAGACAGCATTCTGGATACCTTAACATCTTCCAAATATTCAATGTCTGCAGTGCAATAACCATCTTTCATCCCTCTCCGTAAAACTCTAAACCTCTTTCCACCAATTGTATCAACAACAGACCGTCCATCAGGTAGAAAATGAACGTTCCTAATTTGCAGCATGCAACCATAATCTGCAAAACTAGAAAAGAGACCTTGTCAGTAATGCAATTACACACTTCTGAAAAGATGCTTTTTGTAATTAAAAATTATGTAAGAGATGGAAGGTTAGAATTAGGATGTAAACCTACCCATTTTGAGAATCACTTATGCACATCCCAAACTGTTTAGTTCCAGTTTCCATACTCCTGCGAATCATGAGTCGGTATCTTGGCTCAAATACATGTAGAGGGCAAGGCACAGTAGGATATGCCATAGTGCAAACAAACATTGGAACATTCTTGGTCAAGCTTCAGGAGAACATAAAAAGAAATACATACCTTCAACATCTGAACATTGAGCTATGCCATTTTTTTCATACATTTCAGTTAATTTCATGGAATGTATTTCAGTTAATACTTTTTTTTCAGTATGTCTGCTATGTCTGAGGTCCTAAAGCACTCTTTTCAAAGTCAAAATATGTTGTAGAAACTTTCATGAGTGATAAACCTACATACTGATAACAGTGGCTGAATATCTATGCATTGATTTGCATACATACTGGACAGTAAGACTCACTGTTATCTAGGTAGTGAGTATCCAGTCAGTGAATTAAGGGCTCTGTTTTGCGGACAAGGGTATCAGCTACTTTTTCGTTTTTCTTTTAGTCTGAGCTATAAAAGCAATTAAGCCCTCAGAGACACAGTTTTCCTGTAACTAAGAAGATGTAGTAGTAACTACATAGTAGCTAGGTCAGCGTTTAGATTATTTTCAAGGAGGGACTCCAGATCACAAGATGCAACCCAGTGTATAATTTGCACCTTGCAATACGCCTCAGCAGGCATAAATGAAAACCAAAGTATTTTTTTCATCCTATTTTATCAAGTATGTATAGTTGATAGTAGATACAAACAAAGTATCATTAAAACATTACTAGGTATTTAATTTTAATACCTTTCAGACTATAGAACATAATTCTACTGGATGGATTCTGTTAAACAAGTTGCATGGGCAACTTATTATAAATAAGTTTATATAATAAATAATTATAACATTCATATCTACAATACATTATGCTCTATGTATCTGAGGAACTGAGATAAACAACATGTTTACAAAAAATCCCATTTTTTTAATCACATCTATCTGTATATGATTAATGTCTATCATGAATTGCTTTGCAAGAAATTCAACTCTCTGAGACTCTGCAGTCAATTGACAACAATTTCATTAACTGCAGCAAAGCTAAAACCAAAGCTCCATGACAGTGCATGCAGAAAGAGGAATGGAAGGGGAAAACTGTTTCATAGAACAGCTTGGGTTGGAAGGGACCTTAAAGATCATCTCTTCCAACCCCTCTGCCGTGGGCAGGGACACCTTTCACTAGACCAGGTTACTCAGAGCCTCCTCCAACCTGGCCCGACCAACCTAGTGACCTTCTGTGATGGAGTGATTACATCAGTGGACAAGGGAAGGGATACAGATGTCATTTATCTGGAATTCTGTAGAGAGTGCCCCCCTGAAAATCCTCTCCAAACTGGAGAGAGATGGATTTGATGGGTGGGCTGTTAGATGGATAACACAGGGTTGGATGGCTGCACCCAGAGGGTAGTGGTCAGCGGGTCAGTCCCAGCGACAGCGGTGTCCCTCAGGGGTCTGAACTGGGACCAGCACTGTTTAATGGCTTCATCAGTGACACAGACAAAGGGATCCACTGCACCCTCAGCAAGTCTGCTGATCACCCCAAGGTGACTGGTGTGGTTGACACAACTGAAGGATGGGATGATATCCAGAGGGACCTGGACAAGCTTCATACTCCTTCTTGCACCCGTAATATGCCTGACTATAAAAATAATAAAACATTTCTTCCTTCAAAAAGGATTTCCATACTAATTTCTCAAGTTTTTCAAGACAGGAAGCTTACTTGGAGTGTTCAGCAGTTTCTTCAGCATGAATTCTTTTTCTCTCAAATAATTCATCAGACAAATATTTCATTATTAATTCCTCCAGCAGTTCTGTGATACTGTATTTTCTGCTTGCAAGGTACTGTAAACAATTAAAAAAATATATTAGCATTTCTTTTCATGTATTTTAACAAATGGCTTGAGAAAATGCAGCTTCAAAAAAAAATATGATCTATGAATTGTGACATAAAACTCGTAAAACCTTGCAGTTCAGAAGTTATGTTTCATTACTTAAAACCTAATGACACTCTAATATTTGAAAATTAGATTCTCTGAGTAAGTTCTTCGTGTCTGACAATTTGAATGTCTAACTCAGTTTGTATTTCTAAGCTTACCAGACACAGAACTGATTTCCTAGGGGGTATCAGCCATACAAATAAGAAAAGTGTATAGAAATCACAGAGAGGGTTAACTGAATAGTTACCAAAGTTTACAAATATGCAGGATTTAATTACACCAGTAAACGGCCACAGAAACATAAAATCTCTAAGACTCTGAAGTATTGACAAAATTTGTCCCAAGTTTTTCCATTCCAACAGTAATCCATAGCCCAAGCAAATCCAAATTGTTGGGTCCAAGTGAAACAGCCTTAAAATTATACAGTATTTGTATTTGTGAGCTTTACTGAGAAACAATACCTCTTTCAAGCTCTCCTTACAGAGTGGACACTGTGGAGCATGATCTAAACACCGTTCCAAACAACCTTTGCAAAAAGTATGTCCACAAGGGGTTGTTACTGGCTCAAAGAATAGCCTGAAACAAAATTATTAGAAGTTAGATGTCATGGCCAGTGTGTGTTTTGTCTATAAATGTCAGTGATTAGCCAATTACACCTTTAGGACTAGATATACTATAACAAAGTAAAGAAACAATTAATCCCAAGTCTCCTTATTCTACTTTTCTGATGAAGCTGGACACATTCCAAAACTCTAAGTAACTAAACATTTATCCAACATACAAAGATTTTGGTCTCCCTACACAGAGATTCAGAATACACAAAATCAGGTGATTCTTTGAGAAACTGGGTTGTTTTAACAGCAGTATTACACATTAATAACATAACTATGAATAGTTTAGTATACACCACATGTTTTATGGTATTTATTCTGAAAATTTAGATGGTTCAGTAAGAGTTTTCAAATACACCATCAGCTACATTTAAGTAGACTAACATTGTGAAGTATCTATGTCTCCCAGACAAATACAAGATTCACAGGCTATACTTCTAGCATTAGCCTTCCCAAAGTAATTTTTACTTACTAAAGAACCCCTAACACTTAATCACAAAAGATCCTGTACTTTTATGGTTACCAGTTAACACTGCCAAGTTTAACTAAAAAGGCAACTTGATTAAAGTAGTCCTATAGTATATAGCACTGTAGCAAGTGACATTTAAATATACATTTAAGTGCAGAGATAGAGAAAAGCTGCAAATTATTGACTGATATCAGAACTCGTAACAACTTACAAGTACCTCAGTTTATACATCTAACAGATACACAGCCAAGCATCTGTAACAAATATTGAATCAAGGACAAAATCTTACCTCATACATAGAGAGCACTCAAAATCTGATGCATCAATCAAATCCCCTGGAATTGTTCCAAAAGCCAGTGTCATGTCCCTTTTTGTACTTTCTAAGAAAAAGCAGGACAAAATACCGCTTCAAAGAAAGGCACAAGGCACTAAATACGTTTAATTTCAAAGTAAATGACTGTTTACCTCCTTGCTTTTTGTGTTTGTTTTTTCCATCTTCACATACAACTGTATCCTGTTCTGAAAAGGAAAGCTTTCTTTTTAACAAAGCACCTTTTCCTTGGCCAGAGAGAAGGGGTTCAGAAGACACTCTCTTTAAGCCATCTTCCTTGGCAAGGTCTCTTGTTGAGTTAAGAGCATGGGCAGACTGTGCACGATTTAGGCCTCCACTCACAGGCTCCAGTACATCTAATCCTCCTAAATTCTGTAACAGTAAGATGAACTGAGCTGTATTCTAAGAATAACACAAATCTAAGTATGTAAGATGTGACTATGCAAAGATATGTAAGCCAAACTGATATCCACAGTTAGTGGGTACCCATTAGTTAACTAGACAAATTTCTAAGTCAAGACAGTACTCAAATTTGCTTAGCATTAACAATTCAAAAATCTTCATCTGCTTCAAACAAAACAGGAATTGTATTTCATCTGCTAAAAAAAAAAAAAGAGAAACTTGTATTTCTCTTTATTTTGAAGTCCCTAATATGAAACTTCAGTACCTTCTAATACTGTATTTATTACTTATTCTAGTCCAGTAGAATGAGGAGTTTTAACACTACAAATGAAAATTAACTACTCCCAAACCACCATTCTTTTCCCCCAACTTAGCCAATTACATAAAATCAATATTTACACTGGAAAGTAAGTGTGGCAAATAAGGGTATCATTACATCTTATGTTTACACATCAGTCAAAGAGCAAAGTTATTGTGGAGTTTTTGTTACCTGCGGAGGACAAAGCTGTAAGTTGCAGTAAGATGCAGTCACCTCAGAACCAAGCATAAAAGGTTTATTTCTAATATGGGGTGAATTCCAAGCAGATTCCTTCAGACTTTCACCTAGCTTCTCTGGTGACAAAACATCACACAATATCTAGAAAAAACAGATCAATGTTAATAACAACAAAAAAGAATCTAGACATACCTTTGTTATGAAACTACATATCAAAAACTACGAAGGTAATCTACATGAAGTTATTCGCATGAACAGATCTTTATTTAAGCAGTAAGTGTGAAGGCAGAGTTGAGAACAAACAGAAACCTACATACCTACACTGCTAAAAAGGAAATTTATCAAGAAATCTTTTCTACGGCAAGTCAAACAGAGTTAGAGTTTATCAGTCCAATATTATGCAGTTTTTTCAACGTAAATTTTTATTATCACAGAAAAGACTGTTGTGCTTTAGGCACAGAGGGTTTCAACCTGGAAAATTTCACTTGCTGCCTGTTTTCCAGTTTTCTACATATTCATTTAGTAACTTCAAAAGCACATGCACTTTTAAACATGTATGTAAAACATGTACATTGGGACTAACTCTTCAAAATGGTGTGATTTAAGAAGTATCTTAAAAGGCATCTGCCACCTGAACATTCTCTGTATGTAATGAAGATTTTTAGACACTTAAAGTCCACCATAATGGGAATTTCATAAAGGAATCAAGTCAGAGATAGGAATCTAGAATCATAAATAAAATTACCTTTTCTACTTCTAGCTTGGCTGGAAGAAAGTCCTCATCAAGGGCTAAGCACTGTAGAAACAGTTGTAAGGCATCACCTACAAAGCCAGAGTCTTGCAGCACTTTTCCTTTCTGGAAGTAGACCTGAGAAACAGATACCACGAAGACATTTGTAGAGAATATGTAGCACTGCAGTATTGATCTTACAGGCATTGCAACAGTGCTAGAACTAGAATTTGCCATGACAGAAAGAATGCAGCTCTAACAAATTGGAACTGTGCACAGTGTGTGTTACCCATATCCCTTGTCTAACATACATCCACTACACTGTTTGAAAAGAGTCATGGGATAGGCTGGTGTTAGTCTTCTTCCAGTTACCTTCTTTTGTCTTATATAAAGGGTTAAAACTCTCACTAGTGCTGAATTCACAGCCCTTAATTTCCCTCTTCTGTGAGCCTTTGGAGAGGACGGAGAGGGACAGGAAATGCAAATTATTACATAACCTCACACAACAGCTTACAGGATACTTTTTTTGCCCTCTCTTTTGTTAAAAGCCTTATGGTTCCAGCCTTCTGGAGAAGGGTGACTACAAAAATGATCCACTCAACTGTTTATCCCTTACATACTTCTCAACCTATATTCTAAAAACAAAACAATACCTCTTGGAATTAATTGCTTCTTCCAACCATATTTTATGCTTTAACACTGGACATCAGCTTGAAAAAAAAAAAAATCTGTGCATTGTTTTCCTTGAAAGAAAAACAAGGGGGTGGAAAGACTACCAGATTTTGCTGAACTTACTTGAAAATAGATGACATTGGAACTGAGAACTTATCTCAACTTCTAAAAATTGCAGTGGTAGTAATAGAAATAGTTAAAGTTAGATAAACCAACAGTTTAAAAAAAAAAAAAGTTGAAACAATATCTATTTGTATATAAGAATTTGGATAATAGGCCAGAAACCAAACTTAAAAAACAAATAAACAAAAAGAAAAATCCCCAAAGAAGACTCCACCAAACCCCAGAGTGCAGTTTCTACAGAATGACTGACAGTATGAACAGTAGCATCTGTTCAACAAGACTGTCAGACGAGGACACAGATCCTCTGATGGATTTGGGCAGTTCCTTTAAGATGAATTCTGAAGAAGGAAAGTTTGCTAATCCTCCTCTTACAGACAGTTTATTTTCCTACAGAGGCAAGGATTGTTACTGGCATCTGTCCATCAAACCAAGCTCAGTTAAATGAAGTGATGCTTCTTTCCAAACATGCAGAAAAAAGTAGACAGTACTACCAACACTGAGAGGTGAAAAGCAGGAGGCTTTATGAATTTGCAGTAGCCATGGAATTGCTGAACACAGGAGAAACCAAGACAACTGCAGTTATCTCCCCGTGTGACAAGGTCTTGCTGCTCCTGCTGTGTTCAGAGTTTAGACAGTGCTAAAACATGCAGAATTCTGAAGACCACAGACTCCCCAGCTGCCCGTACTATTTGCAAAGCTCAGCTCCCACTGAGTTTATTTGGGCTTTTTGAAGATAAACTTTCCAAGCTAAAACAGCAAAGTGTCCCTCTGTTAACAAAAATTAGCAACTAAACAAAACGAGCCCCAAACCTCTGCTGTTACAGGTTACATCACCATGAAATATTCCAACTCTCATTATATTTGTCAACCAGCTCTAACCTGCCATACTCATCAGGAGCCTGTCTCACAAAAGTTAACTATTTTAAAGATGACTTTTAGCATTTTGCATGTCTCAAAAAATAACTTTTTAAGTAGCTGACTTAGGTTTTTTAAGTGATGCAAGTATAATTTGGAATTTATTAATTTTAGAGACAAACACAATATTGAAAAATGATGACTTCATACCAACTTACCTCTGGCCAATTTGGCATTTTAGAAATAACAAAATTTAGATCTTCTATGGCTGTTTTATATTCTTGGAGGCCAACATATGACTCAGCTCTGTAAATTCTTAGCATCAAGTCACTGGGATCTGCAGACAGAAATTAGGTAAAATCCTTTAAAAATCAGAATTTTGTATTTTTTAATTAGATTTGCTTTCATAGCAATATGTCATACTTAAAATTTTTTGTACAATACTTCCAAAATTCCTTAAGTACCTTGTCCCTCACTCCCTACTGTTTGGATAATAAAAGTGGCAGTAAATCCTGGTTCATGTCTTGTAAGCTAAGGAACAAATTTTGGATCCTAATGTATCTTGCAGCAACAAGAAAATTTATTTTCAAATACTGAAGAGAGGCTCACAAAGCACTGCTCACTACTGCTGGGACAACAAAAACTGACGACTAACTAAACTTTATCTTTACAGTACATCCAATCAAAACCATAGAAAGCTGGGAATTCACCACTCTTGTATTAAAAGTCTAAGTATTACAAATGCTTTCAGACACCCAAGTTCTTCTACAGACTGCAATTTGTTTTTACAGTGCCTGACCCTTCTGACTACAGCTGTAGATGCCACTTCACAGTGGCATCCATCTGGGAGGTACCAGAACCAGGTTTTACCACTATGTGATAAAAACAGATAGCCAATTCCAGAAAGCCTTTAGCACCAGCTGGCAGCCCTGTTGTAAGGAGTTGTAGTAGTGGAACTTCTACAGTGGGAAAAAAGCAGAATGTGCTCAGTAAGGACAAGTTCTCATGCTCAACATAAAGCATTTTGCACTTCCAGTACAGCAACCTTTAAATGGGAAGGACACCCACCTCCATGCCACTAAAACTATGGTTTTGTAACACAACTAACTGCAGTTGCTACTTGGAAAAAAAAAAGCAGAACACTGTTTTGCTCCTAATTGTTTTTAAAAATATACTTGCTTTTCTTTGAATGAGATAAACTAGTCAAAAGTTCGTCTACCATAAACAATACTAAAATCAAATAGTTCTTTGTTTCAAAATAGGCTTACTTGGGAGGCTGTAATTTAAATTTCATATTCTTATAATAATTAAATTAAAACTAATGTCTTAGTTTATTCTAAATGTCTAGTATAAATTCTCATAAATTGCCAATATTAGCCTGTTCTACAGTTACAAGGCGTCCTGGCCAATGTTCCCATTGATTGCAACACACTGCTTTGTATTTAGATTTACAATACTACATGTAAAAAGATCTTAATGGAAAAGAAAGGGTTAAGAAAATCAGGGAATAATTCATTTAGCTGAAACTAAGTGTCTTCCTGATTTGTCTTTCTTTTGAGTTGACAGTTTCCCCTCAAATATAAATATGCCAAAGCTGGTTTGTTTCATTTTCATATTCGATACAACAAAACATTTGTTTTAACCGAAGTCTAGGAAACTCTCTTTGTCTGAGTCAAACACTAATTCTGCAAGCAGAACAACTCTGAAGCCTGATTTCCTGTGGCTGTTTTGTGACTGCTATAGCCTAGCAAGGTGAGAGCTCAGATTAAACTCTTCAGATAGTTTTTCGTTTTGTATTTGACTCTTTGGTGTCCAACAGAGTTAGTAGCAAACCAAACTCCTTTGTTCAGAGGCAGCAGCAAGTGCAGGTCTTTGTTCTCTGACAAGCTGCCTATTTGCACAGAATCAGAGGAAGCTCATCTTTTTCAGACTGTCGAGTGCAGAACATGACCTGAGGAACTCTGAGCCTTTTTTCCTACGGGGAAAATGAGGGGCAGTTCAAAGATAAAAATATGAGTTCAAGTCTACAGCAGGTGGACATTTTTTCAACTTCTTTCTTCGAAGAGAAATACATGATTCCAACTGAACTAGTACAAAATAAAGTTTAGCTGAGACCCCCAACTCTGCTGCTGAACATACAAGCTGTCACTGAATGATCAATAGATGTAACAAACTGGATCTGAATATTCAGAAGACCAAAGGTAAATGATTACTGGTAGTGTTCCTCAACGCTTAGTGTTGGGCCCAGTCCTTTTAGTGTCTTCATCCATGATCTGGACAAGGGCATCGAGCACACCTTAAGTTCACAAATGAGAGCAAGCTGGGTGGGAGTGTTGATCTGCTGGAGGGCAGGAAGGCTCTGCAGGGGGAACACTGGGCCAAGGCTACTGGTATGAGGTTCAACAAGGCCAAGTGCCGGGTCCTGCACCTGGGTCACACCAACTCCCTGCAGTGCTGCAGGCTGGGCCAAAAGTGTCTGGAAAGCTGCCCAGTGGCAGAAGACCTGGGAATGCTGGTCACCAGCAGCTGAACATGAGCCAGCTGTGTATGCCCAGGTGGCTAAGAAGGTCAGAGACATCCTGGCCTGTATCAGAATTAGTGCAGCCAGGACAACCAGGACACTGATCATCCCGCTGTACTCAGCACTGGTTAAGCCACACCTTCACTCCTGTGTCCAGTTTTGGGCCCCTCACTACAAGAAAGACACTGAGGTGCTGGAGTGAGTCCAGGGAAGGGCATTGGAGCTGGTGAAGGGTCTGGAGCACAAGTCTGACAAGGAGAGGGTGAGTTTAGCCTGGAGAAAAGAAGTCTCAAGCAGGACCTTGCCACTCTCTGCCACCACCTAAAAGGAGGTTGTAGACAGGTATGGGCTGGCTGTCTCTTCTCCCAGGTAACAAGTAACATAATGAGAGGAAATGGTGTCAAGGGAGATTTTGTATGGATATGAAGAAAAATTTTTTCACCAAAAGGGTTGTCAAGCATGGGAACAGACTGCCCAGAGCACTAGTGGAGTCACCATCCCTGAAGGGATTCAAAAGATATGTAGATACAGCACTTAGGGACATGTCTAGTGGTAGACTCAGCCGTGCTGATCGGTTGGACTTAATGATCTGAGAGGTCTTTTCCAACCTAAACAATTCTGTTTCTATCTAAATTTATATATCCAATTTTTTAGACCACAATTCTATTTCTAGGCTTTGTTACCATGAAAAATAATTTTGCAATGTTTCAGCATATATTTTAATGTTTTTCAGCTAAAGAGAGGATGCAAGTTAATTTTGAATCTTTGGATCAAACACTAAAGAGAGCAGAAACATAATTTGTTCTTGAACTTTCAATTTCAGCAACTAAATATATTGTAAATACAGACATCACTCACTTCTAACACCCCAAAGTCAAATGATTTTAATAAAAAAAAGGCACCCAGTGCATGCAGCATAGAGGTGTGTGTATTATTACATTAATAGGAAAGTATACAAAGGTGTACACACAAAATCCCATTCAATATGTATTCTTGAATTTTATATTACTTCCAAAGCATCTGCTCTTACTGTCTGTATAAACATACCAATAAATGGACTACCTCTGATCTGATCCTGCATGCTTTTTTTATGGTTTTGAATATACCAAATTCTTCAAAATAAAAGACATGCAGATCAAAAACACTATGTAGAAATACTTTAGGACAAAGTATTTATTAACACAGTACTACAGGGTCACCCTAATAATCAGAATTGGAACACACAACCCATAAGGTGCTGAGAGAACTGGGCTTGTTTAGTAGAAAACAGTTCCTGAAGGCATTGGGAGAACACAACAGCTTTTCAGAATCCAAAAGTGGGTTACCTAGAAGACTCTTTATTGAAGTACACAGTGAAAAACCAAAAGTGACAATGATTATAAACTAAAACAAGGGCAGTTAAGACTTGAAATAAGGAGAAGACTTTTCACTATGAGGATAATTAACCTTTGAGCAGGTTGCCCAGAGAGGCTACGGAATCTTCAGCCTGCAGGTTTTCCTGATCAAGCTGTACAAACCCTTAAGCAAACTGCTCTGATCTCAGTATTTGTTCTGCTTTAAACAGGAGACTGATTGCTCAACAGATCTCCCGAGGCCCACTCCAGCAGGAATGAGTGAGATGCAGACCAAACTCAACCCGTCAGCGGTGTGTTTCAGGACACTTGATTAAAGGCAAGCTGCACTTGTATTTTAATTCAATAGACATCCTTTAACTAAATGCAATTCCTGCAATGAATATATTAACTAGATGAATGTTAACATTCCTCGTGGTTTTTGAAAGTCACTTTTGCACCATAGCAAATATGACTCTTTCAAATGTTTCAGAAATGCAGGAAAGTTATGAAAAGATGCCACTTGAGTAAAGGTTTAGCATGAATGCCTTATTTAGGACATCAGATTTATGTTTATCACAACTTTTTAACTACGTGCATTAAAAAGAAACAGATGAAGCAGCAGTAAGGAAACAATGAAGCAGAACAGGAATGATTTTAAACATTAATGCATTTCTTATGCTACATCTTTTTCATCTCTAAGTGTCTTCAAAATCCATGTTCTAGAGGAAGACGGCAAGTATACCAGCAGCTATTAATTTGTTATCTAGTGGCCTGGAATCACCTTCAATTTGTAGTTGTGAATGCACAGCTCTAAATTCACATTTAATGTACGTCTGCACTCTGACTCATTAAGTTCTTCAGTACCTTTACCAGAATATGTAGAATGTTGATAGTTCTCAGGACTGGAGACACAGGAAAGCATTGTACAATGAACCTTAAACTGAACTTCTAGCACATGTACTGAATTTGAATAACCAAAATTTGAGTAAGCATCACAGCTGCTAAGTATTCTCGAATTTTAAACCCATTCTGAAGCCAAAATTGGAAGATGTAGATTCACATTAAAAAGAATCAAAACTCCTTCCCCATAAATATCCAAATAATATTCCTAAACCCATAAAAGAAAGATTAACAAAAACTGTTTAATTAATTTACTCTTTTATTCTTTCAAAGCAGTCTTAAACATGAAACAGGAGCCCTATAAACATTTGTGATCAGTACTGGATTCACCAGTTTTACCCTGAAAGCTACTGAGATTTCTTTGTGACCTGTATGAGTCAATGCTGTACTACAGGAAAAGGTCTGCATCGTTTAGTTGCAAGATCTAAAGTCCGTCCTATATCCTACACTTTGGAAATAAAGTAGAAAATAAAGTAGAATTAATAGCCAAAACCGAACCCCTTAAAATTAGGTTGCCAAAAAGCATATAAAATAGATCTTCGATTTAATCCCGCCTACATTGAGAACAGTTTATTCTGGAACTAAACCTAATGTCTCTCCCCAGAACAGATTGGAAGGATTAGACTTATACAAGCTTTCGGTTTTTTTCCTCCACTGCAGACAACTGTATAAACGTAATACACTTAATCTGCACAATATTAATTCCTAAATTATTGAACAGAAAAAAAAAAATCCTGGTATAAACCATAACAGAACCTCCCATGTCACCAAGTGTTAAAACCCATAGTCAAACTAAAACAACAAAGGAATCTGCCACTGGATCCATTTAGGTGTACCAATCACACAAATCTGACTCCTTCTACAAAGAGTAAACTTTGAAAAAATGAGTGTATCTTAAGAGTCCGTGGTACCAGCCAGACACACATATTGCGACAGATACAGGATAGCCTAAAAGGATAGCCTAAACCTAAAACCTCCCCTCTTTGCACCCTCTCCAACACTATATAAAACTCCAACCACACCCACCTATGATGTCACTGCCATTACACAACCTGTCCCCCTCCGTGCCTGTCTGCTTATGCAACTGGGCCCGGCCTGCTGGGAATTGTCTTGGTGACACTTAAGACTGAAAATAGGTCTCTCTCTCAGGAAACAAGGTTAAATACACCAACTGAATTTCTCTTTGCCCGCGCACTGCGATTGCCAAACACAAAACGAAGCAGAGCCCACAAACTCCTCTGTAAACAAGTCCCACAGAAGAGTGCGGGGGAGACAGGACGGAGCCCATGTGGGAGGCTCCCCCACACCTCTGGCATAAGCAGAAGCAAGTGCACCCCGCTACCAGGCTGGGCGCGCAACCAAGGGCTGGGCAGCCGCACGTCCCCTCCACTCCGCTCTCCCAATGGAGCGGTTCCTCGAATCCCTTCAAACTCGAGAAAAGTTCGGACGCTCTTCACCGACCCGTGTCGATCGCTGACGGTCCCGCTCTAGGGAATAAGGGCACGTCCACCTACTCCACCACACCTCCAGTCCCCCCAGCCCGCCGTCCCGGGCTACTAGCCCGTCCCGGTCCCGCCGGGAGACGGGCGGCAGCGGCGGGGACCGCGCGGCTCCGGCGGGCGGCACGGGCGGAGGAAGGGAGCGCTCCCCGCAGCATTACCTGCTCGCAGAGCCTGGCTGACGGCGCCCAGCGCCTCTCGGAAGCGGCCCTGGGCCAGCAGCTCCTCCAGCCGGGTCCCGGCTCTCGCCCTCTCGCACTCGCCCGGGAACCACTTCTCCGCCAGCCGGTTGAGGACGACGCTGGTGCGCAGCGGGGCCGCGGCCGTGCTGGTGCCCCCCGCCGGCAGCAGCCAGTCCCGGCAGCGGCGGCAGCGGGCCCGCAGCTCCCTGCGGAGGCAGCGGCGGCAGTAGGTGTGCCCGCACGGGACGGTCACCGGCTCGCCCAGGAACCTCCCGCAGCCGCAGCAGCGCAGCGGCCCCTCGGCCCCGCGCTCCCGGCCCCGGCCCGGGCCCCGCCCTCTCAGTTCTGGGGC